>BQNB010045607.1:4018-44177 GCA_026074375.1 Tanacetum coccineum
GATCAAGCAAAGAACATGGTACAAGAAGAAGTCGGATTTCAGGCCGATGCTGGATCTTCGAGAAATGTTGCAAAGGGAAACAACATAGTTAATGTGAGTCATTTTGGTATGAAAAGATCATATTCAAGTGGTAGATATTCGTTTACTAGAGAGTGTGTATAAAACTATAAAGTATAAACTATAAATACAGGGATTTTGTTTGCAATAACATACTGTATTGTAAAGTTGAAATTTGTATATATATATGTACCAAAAGAGGATTTATCATTCTATCTACACTCTACAGTTTCAAAAGGACTGCATCCTGAATTGGTTACGACACTATCTATGTATTTATTTATGCAATGTTGATAGTAACTTTATAAAAGATAGATGGAAAAAATTTAACTTTGAAAAAATAAGACGTGACAACATATAATAAGCTGAGTTTGCTGCTATGAAATGTTAAAGATATTGGGTTTGTTGGCCGAATCCGAAGGCCCAAAATCCATCAAACATAAGTCTCATTTCCGGGATTCACCAGCTTCAACTTCGTTAAGCTACTTAGCTACCCATCCTTGATTCATGTAATCTCCCTACATTTACTCTAATCAAGGACAGGAAGACTTGCATAGAGCTCATTTGGACGATCTAATAACCCTACTCGTACCATTCATGTGTGTAGGGGTGTTAATCGGGTCGGGTTGGTCGGGTTTAGATCAATTTCGGTCGGTTCAACCAAAAAATAACATACCCGAACCTGACCATATTTGAACTCGGGTTAGTCGGTTTGAGTCAATTCGGGTCGGGTCCACTTGGGGTCGGGTCAAATGGGTTGACCAGAACCCGAATTACCCACACGTCTTCAACCCGCTACCCGACCCTACTTAGTACTCGGGTTACTCGAGTTGACTTGAAGAATAATTTTTTACCCGAGTAACCCGACCCGAATAGACTTGATCGAGTTCGGGTCGGGTTTTCTGACACCCTTACATGTCTGGGATACGACAGACTCAAGAGATGGTCCGGTTTGACTTTTGAATGTCAATGATGTGTTTCATGTTTTATTGCGAGAAATCCCAGTCAACATATAATGAAACAATGTACAAGCACTGGCAGGTGTGGTATGGGCTCCCTTGAACCAGGGTTCAACCTGTCCGACACCCTCCCTCGGAATATTGTCCATGTGACCTCACTCCTCAGATTCATTTCCTCTTAAGAACGGTTAGCCTCTTTAATAAAAAGCCTTGAAAAAGGTTAGCCTTATCGAGTTATCGGTCTCGATTTGCAGTAAAAAAACATGTAAACTGAGCAAGAAATGAAATGATCTTATTGTTGAGAACACGAAACAACGTTCTCGCATATCACAACAAAATTCCAAATCCGAGGATTATTAACAATAAAATTCATAAAACCAAGTCAACCATGGCCTTATTAGTCAAAAGGCTGAAATAAGCTAAGCAACACAAACTGCAACCAAAAAGGTGGATACGAGTTTTTCCACTAAATGAAGAATTTTTTGAAAAAATATTAACTTACTGAATGTCGTCAATCCAGTCGCCATAGATACCATTAATCTTCTTTGGCAACTTCCATGTCGTCTGACCTGATCTCTGCTCAGCACCTTGCAGCTGTCCAGCACCACCTGTGACAGCAAATGATGAGCCAGGGGCTGCTATAGAGTTTGGAACATTGAAGCTTTGGTTTGGGGGGTTGACAAGCGCACCACCATATCGCCGCAGTTCTGTCAATAAAAGTATTAGTTGATATTAGTTCTTTGACTTTTAAGATATGCTCTAGTACTAGTTATAGTACTTGTAAAAGTCAAAAGTATGACGGTAAAGTCAAAGTATGACCATGAAAACTACAAGTTCAGGATCATACAATAAAACGTGTAACAGAGCTATTTGTAGATTGTGTCGTTAGTTATACCTCCCTAAAACTCTTAACGTGCTCAGATCCCTATTAGTTCTCGTTGTTTGACTTTAGATGTCAAACTTGTATGAGCTAAACTGATAAATGCTATACATCTTTTTACATGTTCTCAAGCAAATAGGGGAGCGTAAAGCTTGTTGGATTATACCAAGTAAAATCATTTTTATGGCTTCCTGCGGCTGAAATACTTTCACCAAACTACCCTCGTTGTTCCATAGACTTATCATATAGTCTTCCATTATACCTAAACTATGTCATACAAACTACATATCAGCTTCTTTCTAAATTTCAATAACCGAAATACAGGACCAAAGCAGTTATAAGGATAATCCAAATTCATTGCTCTTACTTGAAGAATGTTGGTAGTAACCATAATTTTGCTAGTCAGTTAGCTTTTTCTTATGTTCGTTGGCCACTATACCTCCCTTACGAAGTTATTAAAATCTGCTTCAATTATTATAACACTTAAAACCTTTAATCTTCACGGGACTAAGACGACAACATTGGTAGGCTTTAACTACTACAACAACAATAACAGAATTATATTATAACCCACTGAAAGGTAAAAAGAGCATAACTATTGTTAATAAGCCTTTCACTCTCCTATATGTTTTAGCACATGTAATGGTAAACAACAAAGAAGCCTAACGGAATACACAGAAAAATTAACTTTGTTATCTTCAATGGTTAAGTGCAAGTCTTTAAAACATGTTACCATCAGGGCATGAAATCTATCGACCATAAAACATGAATATCTAAGTCAAAGTGTCTGTTACAAAACCATTGACGGATAATTGCCAAGTTCAAACAATGTAACAATCTTTATATCTAGATCTTAGTCAATAACTGAAGATAGAAAACCAAACCATTCATTAACTGTGACATGTAGTTCCCAACATCTAACTGAGAAGGAAAATTAAGATTAATAATTATTACTATATGAAATAAGAAATTTAATGAACTATACCTGATTCACTGTGAGCAAAGGCACACTTGTTTCCAAATCGGCAGTAGCCTGAATACTCCCATTTCATACAAATCCTTGTTCGCCAATTCAACGGCTTCACAGTTGCATCAGCCTCTGCTGCTGGCGGTGGCTGTGGTGCTAATGGAAATGTTGGTGCTGCAGATTGTGGCCATGCTGGCGGTGCCGCTAGTACCGGTGGTGGTGCTCCTGGTGGCACTGCTGAAGTGTCTCTCCTGCCCCTTTTCATAGAACCAGATCCACCACCTGAAAGTAGTATTGCTGTTCTTTCACGATATTTGGATTCTAAGTCGTGAACATAAGTACAGCCATCACCAAAGGGGCAGCCCTCTTCACTATAGAACTTCTTGCAGTGTTTCAAGGTTCTATCAGTACTCTCCTCAAATGGCGGAATTTGAAATGATTCCCTTAGCTTATTTAAAAGATCTTTATGCTCATTGCCAAGCCCAAAGTCTTCATAATTCTGCCGAACACTTCTGAGTTCTGCAATGCTATGTGCAAAATTGCAGTTGGTGGCATTCTGGCAAGTTCCTGATCCGAGTTCAACACACATTTTTGTCTTGAATAACATTTTCTGGATCGCAATTGATCTGTCAGCATCAACTGCATTCCCACCGTAACTCAAATCGGAAGTCGTACCACCAGATGCTGTATCATACTCATTTCCTGTTTCTGAATCCGGCTTATTCCCCCGTCTCCTCTCCAATATCCCTCCACCCGCTCTCTTCCGCGCTCCCTTTCTAACCCCTTCGACGTTTTCTCCCCTTTCTCTCCCTCTTTTCACCCTCCAACTTCCTTCTCACCCCGTCTCTGTTGTCACTACCTCGCCCTTCCGCTCTCCTCCCCCTAATTTTCACCCCTTCTCACATCTCTCCTCAACCCAACGCTCTCCCGCACTCTTCTCCCTCTACTCATCTCCTACTCTCCGCTCACTTCCTTACTCAACCGTACCCGCATTCCCTCTACCTCCCTCCCCCACGTCCCCCCCTCCGCCCCCCCCCCTCTCTCCCACAGCTCACTTCCTTACGTTTTACATGCTCTCAGCGTCCTCCACACCTTACTCTACTACCTCACCGTCTCTACATCCCGCTCCTACTCCACCACCTCTCTGCGCCTCTCTCACTCCACCTACCCCCCCTTACACTTTCGCTTTCCTTACTTTTCCCCCCTACCTCCTACTACCTTCTCTGTCCCCCCCCCACCTCCCCCTTGCCTTCTATGCTTCCTTCCACCCCCTTTACCCCTCGCCTCCGCACCTTAAGCCACCACACCTCCTGCCCCCCTCCCCCCCCTTACACTTCCCTTCTACTTCCCACCGCCACTTACCCTCTACTACTCGTCTCCCCTTCTTCAACCTCCTGCCTTGCCTCCTCTCCTCACTCCGACCTCTCTTCACTCCCAACCTACTCCACCACCCCACCTCCTTCCCCCTCCACTCACCCCCCCTTCCCCCCCCCCTTCACTTTTCCCTACTAACTGTTCCCACCCGCCTCCCCCTTTCATTCACCCCTCTCGCTCCCCCGCTAACTTCACCCTGCTCTCCTCCTTCACCACTCAATCTCCTTCTTCCTACTGTCTTCCCCCTTACTCCTTTCCCCCTACTCTTCCCTCCTACCCCCTTCCACACTCCCTTTCTTTCCCCCACTCTTCCCGCTCTACTTTGCCCCGGCCTTTCCTCCACCAACTAACTTCCCCGCCTACAGACTTCCTCACCTCACACCTCTTCCTCCTTTGTGCCCCCCTACCTCTCACTTTCTCTCCCTCCTACCCCCCCCCCCCTCCCTCCCCGCTTTTCTCCTTCACCTATCTGTACTTCACCTAACTCCGTCCCTACTCCTTCTCACTACCTCTTCCTCCCTCCCTCTCACGCGTCCCCCTCACTCAAACTCATACCCCCCCCCCCTTCCTCCCACCTCCCCCCTCTCTCCCACCCTTCCTCTTCTCTCCAGTTCTTTCTCCACTCTTCCCGCCGAACCACTCTCTGCCCTACTCTCCACACCACTCCTTTCCCCCCCCGCCCCCGTTCTACTGCCTCTCTCTGTCTCCCGCCCGTGCCCACTCTCCTGACCCTTACTTCCTCCCCACCACACTTACCTCTTACCTTGAAGCGCCTCCCCCACTCTACCCTCCGTCTCGTCTTCCACCTGCCGTCCTCTCTACCTTCCTTTTCCTCCTCCCTCCGTGACTTTCTCCCCTACGCTTCCTTTTTTCCTTCTCCACTCTACCTTCCTCTATCCCTCCTTTGACCGCCCTCTCATCCCTCTGTCTTGCTCCTCCCCTTCCTCCTACCTCTCTACCCTCTTCCCACCCCTCCTCTCCCCTCCCGCCCTCCCTCACTACGTTCTTTCCCTACTTCCCCACTGTCACACTCTACTCTCACCTCCTCCCCCGTCCCTACTCCCTCCACTCCACTCTCACAACTTCGACCCACTCCCTCCCCCCTACTCTCCTTTACCCACCCCACTACTTACCCCACCCTACTCTTCATCCCCTCCTCCGTCCCACCTCGACTACCCTCTACCCAACCTCTCTCCTCTCTTTCTTACCTCGCCACTCCCCCTCTCTGCTCCCTCTCCTCACTCTTCCACCCTTCTTCCTCTTTCCCCACCCTCCTTCTCACTCCTCACACTCCCTTTCTCTTACCCCCCTCTCGCCGACCTCTCCCTCCTGGCACCCTCACCACCTTCCCTTGCTCTTACCCCTCTACGACTCCCTCAACCCTTCTCTCCCTTTCTCCCCTGGCACCTTTTATCCCACCCCCTCTCCTGTCCCCTCACCTCCTCCTACCCCCTTATCTTCGTCCTTTTTTACCCCTCTCCCTAGCCCACCTTCACTTACCCTTCCACCCCTGACCCCTCCCTTGCACTCTACACTTCCTCTCCCACACCCCCCCTCCCCCACTCCTACCCCCACCCCTTACTCCCCTTTTCTCTACACTCCTCCCCTACACCCCCGACCCTTCGTACAACTCTTCTAAACCCCCGTCAACCGTCCACCCACCGCCCGCCCACCCTTTACGCACCCTTTCTACCCAACTTTAACCCCCCCCCCGTAACCCCCCCCCCCTTACGCTCGCCCTACGTCCTTCCTCTCGTCTTTTCTCGCGCTATCTAGCCCTTACTCTCACTCTCACCCCTTTGCCCCCCTACTCTCCCGCCTTCGCACACTCTCTCCACTCTCTCGTCTCCCCCTACCTTCCTGACCCCCCCCCACTTCGGTCCCCGTCCTTCCCTCTCTTCCCCACTTACTGCTTCCCACTCTCCTCCCGTTCCCCTCGCTACTACACACCCTTCGCACTACCTCCCTCTCCTCCTACCTCTCTCCTCTCTCCCTCGACACCTCCCCCGACCCCCCTCTCCCCCCTTCCTATCCATTCTCCTTTCTACTTCCCTATACCCCGCCCTTTACCTCCGCTTGCACTCCCCTCCGTACGTTCTTCTTTACAACTTTACTCCTCCCCCATTTCACCCTTTTCTCTTTGCCCCCAACCTCCGTCCATACTCCTCCTTTACAACCTCTACCTCCGCCCTTCTCAACTCCCCCCCTCCTTCTCTTTCTGTCCCCTCGAATTCCCATTTCTTTTATCTCGCCACACCCTTCCACGAGCCCCCTCCTTCCCCTTTTTTAACCCACCCACTCTAGCCGTTTGCTCCACTCCCCCCGTACTCCTCCCGCTCTTCCACTACTACCTTGTCCAACTACTCCTACACTCGTGCTACTCTCCTCTCCTACCACTTCGTTCACTTCTCCGCTCCTTCCACCTCCTACCTATGACAACTTCGCTACTCCCTCCTCCTTCCTAACCCTCCTTCCCCCCCCCCCTACCGTGCATCTCCCTCCTCGACCACTCCCCCACGTCCCCCCCCTTCTTCTCCTGTCTCTCTCTTCTCTACCACCCTTCCTGGTTTTCACACCCGTTCCCCTTCTCTCTCCTTCTCGCTTTCTCGTCCCTCCACCACTCCCGTACACGCTACGGTCCGCTACCGCTGCCCCCCCGCCCCCCGCCTTCACTTACCCCTTCACTGACCCCTCTCCCTTACGCTTTAACCCGCTGTTTGCTCGTCTTTACCTGCCTTCCCCCACCTCCCTTGTCTCGCCCTCCACTCTTCCTTCCTTACCTCCACCTCCCCACTACCCCGCGCGTTGCCTGCCCTTGTCGTCTCCTCCCACCCCACGGCAGCTTCCCTACCCACCCAACCCCGTCTCCGTACTTCACCACTCTCCTGCGTCCCACCTACTTACTTTTCTTTGGCTCTACCCCTGCCTTACTCCGACGTTCTACTTTTCACCCGTTCCCCCGCGCTCCTTTACTCCCCGCTCCCCTCCTCACACCCCTCCCTCTTACCTCTTTAACTTCAACTCTTACTCTGCGCCTCGCTACCTTGCTCTTCTCCATTTCACTCCACTACTCACTGTCTTTACTCCTACCCTTTCCCCCCTACCCACCGCCTCCCGACCCCCCGGCCGCGTCTCACGTCCTCTTCCGCTTCCCACCCTCTGTCCCCGCCCCCCCCCCCCCCCCCCTGCCTTCCCCTCTCTCCCTTCTTCCCCCTCTCCCACTTTACTTCGCCCCCGTCTTGCCCCTCGTCTCTTAGCTACAATCCTACTACCCTCTTTACTCACTGCCCACCTACTCTTTACTACCTCGCCTCACTCCTACGACCTTCCCTCCGCTTCCTCCCTACTCTCCACTGCCTTTTACACTGCACTCACTTACCACCCCTCCCTCCCCTTCTTCCTTCACCCGCTCACACTACTCTCTGTCCCTTCCTACCCTCTCGACCCGCTCCCTACCCCTTCCTTCTCTCTCCCCTCCTCTCCTCTCCTCCTGCTCCTCCCCACCCCCTACTCTTCCTTACTCCTTCCCCTCCTTCCCCCTGCTCCGCTTTCCACTTCTGTTCCTCCCCCGACTCCATCCTCCCTCTCCCTACTTTCCCCACTCCCCTTCGCTTCCCCACCTTCTGCGTCTCCCGCGTACCCTCCACACCTTGTTTGACTACCTTTTCCCTCCTCCCTCTCCCACTTCAACTCTCCTTTATCTCCTTCTTCCCTCCCCTCACTCCCCCTTCGACTTTACGACACCCCTACTCCCCCCCACTTCTCTTCTCCCCCTCTCCCCCTCCACCCCTTCTTTGCGTGCCCCCTCATACCTTACTACACCCCCTCCCTACACTGTCCGTCTTTCTTACTCACCACTTTACTACCCTTCTTCCCCACCCACTCCCCCCCCCTCTCTCCTTCTCCCCCCCCACTCCTTTCTCACCCCTCTGCAACATTTTACTGCACACCCCCGGCTACGAGCTGCACCCTCTGCACTCCCCCCTCCACCCTTGCCTACTTCTCCCCCCCCCTCTCTCTTCTCTCCTTCCACGCCACTCAGCTCTACTACACTCGTCTTCCACTCTCTTCCCTTTCTGTCTCGCCACCAACACCTAACCTCTCTCCCCACCCCTCCTCTTTCCCCCCGACTTCCCACTTCTTCTTATCTCTTACCCCTTCCCACCTAACCCACACTCTGCCGTCTCTCCTCCGTTTCACCTCCGCCCCACTTCCTTGCTTCTCTTCGTCCGTCTCCCTATGCTCCCGCCGTACTCCTTCCCTCACCCCCTCTCTCCCTCCTACCTACTCCCTCTTCCGCCAACTCCGACTTTCCCCCTCCACCTCCTCGCCCCCTCTTCCCAACCCGTCAACCTTCTTCCCTCCTCTTTGTCCTGCTGCTTAACCACCTCCACGACGTCACTCTTGTACGCCCTCACTCCACTCCGACCTTCACATGCGGCCCCCCTAAACTCCGCCCACCCCCCTTCACCCTTGCTTCCCCCCCGCCCCGCTCTGTGACTCGTGCCCTACTTCCTTCGACCCTCCACGCCCCCCCCCCACCCCTGCGTGCCCCCCTTCACCCTCCCTCTTCCTGACCCCATTCAACCTCGTCTCTGCGCTCACTCGAACCCTCCGTTTCCACCCGCCCCTCACTCAGCTCCCACTCCCCCCCTACCTTCCTCCACACCCTTCCCCGTCTTGCGCAACTCGCGGACTCCCACTTCCCTTACTCCCTCTCCTACCGATCCCTTTGCTCTTCCAACCACAACCCGTCCGCTCCACGCCTCTCCTCCATCCCGCCCTCCTGTTCCTCCCTTCTTCCTCCTCCATTTCCCTCCGTTCCTCCCACGTTACCCCCCTTCCCCTCTTACCACCTACTTTCCACTCGCACTCTGGCTTTTCACTACCTTCTACCCCTCCTCCCTCCTCTACCTTCCTTGATCTTCCTCCCCCTCCTCCCTCCTCTTCCCCTTCACCCAGCTTCTTACTCTTTCACCCCCTGCCCTCTTAGACTCCCTCTTCTTGCCTACCTCCTCTGTACGTCCTTTCCTCCCTCTCCTACCCCCTCTACTCCTGAACTCCACTCTTCCCTTGTCCCCTCCCTTCCCCTACTACTGTCCTCCCCCTCTTCAGCGACTCCGGTCCTACCCCTTCTGACGCTACTCTCCCCCTTTTACCTTCTCACTGTCGCTCCAACTCCCCTATCTCTACTTTTCGTACTCTCCCCAGCCTCCTTCCACCTCCTCCACCGTGCTTCCCCCACTACATCTCGCGTACTTCCTTCTCGTCTTTTCCTCGTCCCCCAACACCCCGCTCCCTCCCTCCTACTCTCTTTCTTTCCCTCTTTACTCCCTCTCCTCTCTCGTCTACTTCCCCGCGCCCGCCCCTGACACCACCTCGCCCACCTTCTCACCTCCCCCTTTCCCCCTGCCCCCTCCTCCCTTACCCCTACCTGCTAACTCCCTATTCTCTCCCCACTACGCCCCGCCCTCGCCCACTTCTGCCTCTCTGTCTCTTCCACTTCCCGTGACCCGTCCTCTCGTACCACTCCTCCCTTCCACCCTCCTCCCCTCCCCATTCCAAACATCCCCTTACTTCCTCTCACCACCTCCGCCTCCACTCGCCTCTTCCCCCCCCTCGTCCCTCCTCGCTCTCCCGCCTGCGCCCCCCCCCCCTTACCACTCCCTCACTCCCCACCCACCCGTCTTTGTCCTGCTTTCCACGCGCACCTACACCCTCCCTTCACACTCCACCCCTTTCCCTTTCACACCTTACTCCTCTCACTTATCCCTCCCCTTCCTGTTACCAAAAAAAAAAAACCCCTACTCTGCACTCTCCCTCCTCCACCCTCTCCCCACACCCTCTCTCTACCCCTTCCCTTACTCCCCCTCGCTCCCCTCCCGTCCCCCCACCTCTTCCCCTCACCCTCCCCTTGTCACGCTTCGCCTACTGCTTTTTTACCCCCCCTCCTCCTCTCTTCACCGCCGCACCTTCCACCTCTCTCCGCTCACCCCTAACTTGCCCCCTGACCCCCACCTCTCACTCTTCTTCCGCGTTGAACCTCTCTTACCGAGCTCCTTCACCGCTTCGAGACACTCTTACATCCCTCTGTTTCCCTACCCACCTCCCCTTACTTTCCGACCGCTCCAACTTCTCCTCATCCGTTTACCCTACCCCCTACACTCCTCCTCCTCCCCTCTACCAACTCGCCTTTAACGACCTTCTCTCTCCAACCCCCCTCTTCTCCACCTCACTCTGTCCTGCTCCTTTCCCCCAATCCTTCTACCCCCTCGTACCTGCCTTAACCTACTCCTCCTCACTCCCTCGTACCTATCCTACCCACTAATCGTCCCCTCCTCCCCTCCCCTCCCCTTCAACATCCTCCACCCTCTCCCTAACCCTGCCCACCTCACGGGCTACTTCCACCCCCGCGCCTACACCTCTTACCTCTGTCTCCCTACTTCCCCCGCTCTTCTCCACTCCACATCCCTCCTACCCCCCATCCTCTACTAGCCTCTCTCCCTCTTACCCCGTCCCTTTTCCCCTTGCCTACCTACCCCAGTTCCCCCGTACGGCCACTCCCGTTTTCCACTCCACACCACACCCTCCCCCTTTCCCTTCTATCCTATACCCTCTACTCCCCCCTCTCTACCCACATCCACTCTATCCTTCCACCCCTACATCCCCTCTCTTCTACCCCCTCTCTTACTCTTCTACCCTCACTTTCACTTGAACCCACCTTACTTATAACTCCCCACCACGCCCGACACTCACCCTTCTCCTTTCCTCCTTCCTACCCACCCACGCTCCCCTCCCTCTTTCCTACCTTCTTCACTTCCTCTCCCGCTATCTATCGCCCCTCCTTCCTCTTCCACCTTTCCTCTTCCTCTCACCCTCTCTCTATTCTTCTTCCCCCCTTCACTCTCTCTCTCCTCCCCTTCCCTACTCCACTACTCTCTCGACCCTCCAACACCTCCTTCTCCCTCCTCCACTCCACCTTCTCTTGTCTTAACCTTCCTTTACTCCTCTCTTCCCCACTCTCCTCTCTCTCCTACCCTCCCCCCACCCTACTCTTTCTTTTCCTACGTGTCTGCGTTACTCCTACCTCCCTCCTACCTCCTCCCACCACCCTTCCCTCTTTCTGACCTCTACCTCCCTCTCACTCACTCCACTTTCCTTCCTGTTCTTTTCTTCCACTTTTGTCCCACCTAACTTCCCTCTTCACTCCTCCCCACTTATCCTCTCCTGTCCCGACCCTCCCACTCTCACCTTACCTCTTCCACACCTACTTCCCCTACGCTCTCTACCCGTCTCACCCACTTCTTTTTCCTCCCCTTACCCCCTACTACACCCTTTCCTCAGCTCTCTCCCGTCTACCGTGCCCCACGCTCTTCACTTCTTCCCTGCCTTCTTCCTTCCTCCTTACCTCCCCCTTCCGCCTTCCTCCTACTCCCCCCCCCCCCTTCACCTCTCACTATCTCTTCCTCTCCCATCCCTTCTTTAGGCTCCCACCTTCCTCCACCCAACCTCCTCTCCTCTTTTTCCCATCCCTCCCCCCGTCCTGCTCCTCTCTGAACCCTTCTCTCTCCGCTCTTCCTTCCCCTTCTCCCTCTCTTCCTCCAACCTCTCCTTCTCTTTGGCTCTTCCTTCCCTCTTCACTTCTTCACCACCTACCCTCTCTCACCCCCACCCCTCTTCCTACTTTCACTCCCCTCTCCCCACTCCCTTTTCTCGACTCTACCCCGTGGCCCTCCCTACGCCCCCATCCTGCTTACCCCCCTCTACTTTCCACTCTCTACACCTTTCCTCTACATCTCCCCCATACTTCATCTCTCTCGCGTCTCCAACTACTTACCTTACACCTCCCCCTTCTCCCCCTAACCCACTCCTACCCTCCTCTCTCGCGATACCACTTTATCTCTACCCCTCCGCTCCCCTTTTCTCTTTCTTGTACCTTACCCCTTTTACATCCGTGTACTTCTCACTCCCCTCGTCACTCCAAACACCGCCCTTTACTCCTACCTTCCTACTCCCGCACCCTCCCTCTCTCCCTACGCCGTGCTCTTTCTTGTCACTCACCCCCCCCCTCTACTCTCTCAACTCCACTTCCTTCTGCTTCCCGCTTCTTTGCACCCTGATACCCCTCGCCCCTTCTACCTCTCCCTCCCCCTTCTTACCTTTACTCCTCCTTGCCCCTAACCCCCCCAACACCCCGCCTCCGACGGGACCCTTGCCCTAGCGCCCACCAGCCCGTGCCCCCGTTCCCTCTGTACGTACACCTACCTTCGCGCCCTCTGTATCTGTCTCTCCCTTACCTTCCCCCACCCCCCTTCCGCCCCTCCGTTCTCTTCCCACTACTGTCCCCCTGTCTCCACTCCCTCCTAGCCGCCCCACTACCTACACTTACTTACTACCACTCCTGCTGCCCACGCCACACTACCTGTTTCCCCCACCACTCGCCACCCACTCCCGTTGTTGTCCACGATATCATCCCCCCTGCTCTTTCCTTCTCTCTACCACGTACCCTCTTCCTCCTCAACACTTTTACCCCTCACTCTCGTTTCCCACCCCCCTCTCCACCTCCCCCTCACGCCTCCCTCTTCCTACCCTCTCCTCCCCACCGCTTTCCTACCCTTTCCACCCCTCTGCCCTATCTTACGACTCACACTTTCCACCAGCTTCTCACCCCTCCCTCTGCTTTCCCTTCCCCCCTCAACGACCCACACCCTCTACCTTCAACTTTACCCCTAACTCTTCCTTACTACTACTACCATCACTCCTTTCACCCCCCCTAATCACCCACCGTCCTCTCTACCTACGTCCTACTCACCGCACGCAACCTTCCCCTCACCCCCGCCCCCCCGCGCGCTCTCACTCTCTCCACCTTGCCCTCCTCCTCCACTCCCCCTGTCTCAACACTCACCCGAACTCGCCTTCCCTTCTTCTCAATACTCTCCTCTCCGCTTCACTCACCCCTCTCTTCACGCTTTTGCCGATCTCTAAGCTAACTTCCCCTCCTACCCTAACCACCCCCTACCTTGCTACCCATCAGCTGCCTACCCCTTCTCACACCTTCCAACTTCCGACAACTGCCTGTCTTTCTCTCACCCTCCCCCCTCACCCTCAATCCTTACCCTCTCTCCTCTACCCACAATCCCCCTAACCCGTACTTCCTAGCTCCCCCTCTCTCCCATTCCCGCCTACGCTTTACCTGAACCGCCTCCCTAGCCCACGAGCTACTTCAACTTCCCCCTTTTTCCTACTCTTTCTCCCACCGACTCCCTATCCGCACCCCTCTTCCCTCTACACGACTCCCCCTTATCATCTCCCTCCCCGTACTTCTCTCTCACTCAACTTCCCCCCTCCTCCCTACCCTCACATCCCCCTACTGCTCCCCCTTCTTGTTCAACTTCTCCTCTTCTCATCTCTTTCTCTCAACTCTCCACTCCTACCCCCCCTTCTCACGCTGTGCTATAAACCCTACTCTAACATTCCCCTACCCTTCCCCCCTAATCCGGTACCTTCCTATCCCGTCTTTACCTCAACTCTAGCAACTCACCCTCACACCTCGTCTACCTCTTTCTTCCTTGCTCTATCCCTACCCCTCCTTCTTTGCCCCCTATCACTGTTCAACTCCCCCACCCTTTCCCACCTACACACCCCTACGTCCCCCTCCTCGACCCTCTCTGACACCTCCTCCTACCGGTCCCCCCCCGGTTGGAACCAGCACACCGACGTGGCCACCTCCAGCCCCACTCGCCCCCGTCGCCCCTCCCCCCTACTCCTGCCCGCCTTGTGCGTCCCCCGTTTCCGTGTATCTCTACTCCGAACCACTTCGGTTACCACCCCCCCGACATACTGCCCCCAACTGTGCCCACGCCACGTTTACGCCCTCTCCTTACTCTCTCCCTACACACTCCCCACCCGCCAAGTACTCCCTTACTCAAACCTCTAACGCATCCCTTCCCTTCTTCTCTTTGTCGAACCGCGCCTTCATACCCCTTAACTTCCCCCCTTCCGCTTCCCTCTGCTTTTTACCCGCGCCCCCCCTCCTCCCAACACCTTGCCCCTGTCCTACTTTCCCTCCTCACGTTCTTCACCTCAAACTGCTACAGACCTACCTAACCCCTCCGTTCCCTCTCGCTCAGCTCCCATCCCGCGCCTTCCCACCCCCCTCTGCCACCCTCCACTCTTCCTTGCATTCCTCCCGTTCCCCTTCTTCTTACCACTCGCCTCCTCTGCTCTTCGCAGACGTCTACTTGCACCCGCCCCCCTCCTGAACGACCACGTCCTACCTATCACCCACCCCTCCGTCCCTTCCCTTCCCCTATTGACCGCCCCGCAATCCCTGTCACCCTTCACTACCACTGGTAGGCATAGAGAGTTCCACCCTCATCACCATCGGCCTACCCTACCCCTCCCCTTCCCCGACCTGGGCTCCCCTGTACCTGTCACCTCCTCTTAGACCTACCCTCTGACCTACCTCTCATTCCCCTGCTACTCAATCTCCCTGTCGATTGCCCCCCCTACCCTCTCCCCTCCACCCAACACCTCTTTCCTCTTTTCTACTTCCTCTACTTCATCACTCGGCCTCGCGTTCCTCCCTCAGTCGCCCTACTCCCTTCCCACACACTTCTCTTCCGGACCTCCTACCAACTCCCTCCTCTTTACTTCCACCATGCACCCCTTCTCACTTCTCCCCCCGAACTCCGCTCGACCCCTTATCCTGTCCTCCGTGTCTCCCTCGGCCGTCCTCCACTCACCCTCACTATTTCCCCCCGTCTTCTCTCCGTACCCCCTCACCCCTCCTCCCTGTCCTTCCACCCTACCTCACTTTTTCCTCCCCTTGTCTATCCCCAACAAACTCCTCAGACTTTAACTTTCTACCCTACTCCTCTCACACCTACCTCATTTCCCTTACCTCTATCCTTCTCACTACTCCCCCATCTCTCTCTCTCTGCCTCTCTCTCCCCTCTGACCACTATAGCCCTCCCTCCCTACTTAACTCTTATTCACAACTATTTCTCTTCACCTCCACCACCACCCCATTCCCACCAACTCTCACCCCCTACCTTTCTCACTCCTCCTCACTCTTTGCCTACTCTCCCCTACTTCCCTCTTACCCCTCTACACTCTGCCTACACTCCTTCCCTGTCTCCTCCGTCTCTCCGCCCCTACCCTTTACTCCACTACTACCGCCCTCCTACTACCCGTCTTTCCTTCTTCGTGGTCCTGCCCCGCCTACTTCCGCTACACCTTCTCTACTCTCTTCTCTCCACCTTCCCCCACTCTCTCGCCCCCCTCTCTCTCTTACCCCCTTCTCGCCCCACGCTCTACACTCCGCCCTTCTCCTCCCTCCCAGTTTACTCTTGCACTTTACTCTCCTCGCTCGGCTTACCCTCTCTGCCTACCTCCTTTCTGACACGTCCCTCTTTCCGCTCGCAGTTGCTTTACCTTCCTTCTTCTCGACTCCCTCCACTTTGTCCTTCCTCCGTACTCCCTGACTACCTCCCCCCTTACTCCACTCCAAAAACTCCGTCCCCCCTCGCCCTACCCACGCACTGTCCACCGTTTTCCCTCACCTACGCTCTCTACCTTCCTTTCGCCCCCCTCCCTCGTCCCCTCGCCCTTCTCACTTCCTATCAGCCTCCCCCCCCCTCCCTCCACTTCCTTCCGCCTTTCCCGTCTACGCCTCTTCTTGCCCCCGCTCCTGCTACCCCCTACCTTCCTCGTCCCCCTCTCCCTCCGTCATCGCCCCTCTCTACGCCGTCCGGACCCTTCTCTTTACCTCCTTACCTCCCTACTCCCCGCCTCCACTCCCCTTCCCCTCCTCCTCTCGCTACCGCGGCTACTCCTCCCACCCATTCCCCCCGCAACTGACCACTCCCCTCCCCCAACAACTGACTACTCGAAACACCTCTCACTCCGCCCCCTCTATCCCCCAAAAATAAAAAAAAACTCTTACATCCACTCTCCACTTTTCCTTTACCCCCTTAACCCCCTCACCACCACTTTACTTTTCTGTCCACCCTACTTTACTTCTCCCCGTGTCTCCTGTTCCCCCCTCCTTGCCTTCTCCGCCACCTACCTCGCCTCGCCTTCTGACTCACTACGTCTCTGCCACTTTCTCTCACTCCCCCTCCCTGCCACCCACCCCCGCCGTCCTACCTCCTTCTCCCTCTTCTTTCCCCTTCGCTCCTCCCCTCTCAAATACCCCTAACCTACAGTTTTCGACTTACCCCAACTCTCCGTTCTTAACTCTCCCCTCCTTTCCCCTACCCCTTCCCCACCGCCTCTCTCTTTCCCCTTTCTTCTTTCTTCTCCCTGCTACCCTTCCTACCCTCTCCTTCCCCCTCCTACCTCCTTTCCTCTCCTAGCACCACCACCCCACCTTCACCCCCCTCTCTTCCCACCACCCCTCACACGCTTTCCTTACCCCCACCCTCTTCTTCTGCCATCCCTCCCTCATCTCCACTTCCCACTACCTTCTTCTTTCCATACCCCCTTCCTTCTCACCGTTTCAACCTATCCTTCTTCGCCCTGTGGTCTTCCCCCACTCTTCTTCTACTACTCCTTCCCACTCTCCGCACTCCCTCTCCCCAACCCCTTTCACTTCACCACTCCCGACTCCGCCCTCCCTTCTTTCTCCTCCTACTACTACCCGCTTTTCTTTACCCCGCCCCTAACATACTCAACCTTCCCCCTCTGTTAATCCACACCACCCTCTCTCTACACCTTCTCTCTTCCACACTCTCCTACACCTTGCCCTCTCCTCCCCTTACTCCCTTCCAACTTTCCCTTCTCACTTCTTCTACTCGCCCAGCTTCTCCCCTCCTAACTCCCTCACCTGTCTCTCTTATCTTCTACTTCCCCTTTCCCCTAACACTTCTTACCACCTTCTGTTTTTCTCACACACTGCCCCTCTACACTCACTTCTACCTCCCCCCCCGAACTCCTCCGCTCACCACTACTTTCCCCCCCTACTCCTAACTCTCCCCCCCCCCCCTTCCTTCGCTCACCCTACGCCCCTTTTACACCCCACTCTCCTTAACACTTAATCCTACCACTTCTCTCGCTCCCCCTCCCATCCCTTCCCTCCTTCCTTACCACCCTGCCCCCTACCTTCGGTACTCCTCCACCACCCCTGCCCCCCACCTTTCCCTCTGCTACTCCCCTCTGCCAAGTTCTCCCTCTTCTACACCCCGCTTCTCCCCTTCCCTTGCCCGTCACTCTCGCCTACTCCCCCCCCCCTCTATTCCCGTTTTACCACCCCTCCCCTTTCCTCCACCTGACTTCTTCTTTTACCCTTTCTCCATTCTTTCACCCCGCCCCCTACCCCTCACCAACCCCCCCCCCTTGTTCTACTCCTCACTCCCCCCCCTCCTTCTCCAACATTACCCTTTTCTCGCCACTCTCCGTGCCACCACCACACACTTTCTTTCTTCACTCCACCCTCCTTCTCTCTCGTCTCCTCTCCTACACTTACTCCGCGTTCTCCCTCTTCCTTCTAACCACTCTACTTCCCCCTCCCCACCTCCCGCTCTACTCAACCCCTTACCTCATTTCTCTTCTCGCGCCCTCGTCACTTCTCCTACTCGCCCTCCCCCTCACCCCGCACTCCACCCTTCTACCCACACTCTTCCCCGTTCGTCTCTCTTTTCTCTCTTGCTTCCCCCTTACTACGCCCTACTTACACTTCCCTAACTCCTCACTTTTCCTTTACCTCCTCCCTCACCCCTACCCTTCCTCCCCCCCCTCGTCTCCCACTGCTCTTACCTTTCCCCCTCCCTCCACTCCTCCCTCTCTCACACGCCTTACCCCTCTTCCCACTCCCCCTTTCGGCTCGCACTTACTCATTTCACTCTTCTCTTATCTCCGTCTCTTTTTCACCCCTTCTACCCCACTTCTCTCTCTTTTCTCGCTCCCGTCCATCACCCCCCCCTCTTCCCACCCCCTTTCGTCTGGCCCCCTTTCCCCGTGCACACCTGCACTCCACCCCCCCGCCTTCACCTCTTCTTTTCGCTTCCCCTTTCTTCACTTACTCGCTCTTCTAACCCCTCCCCTCCCCCCACTCCCTTTGCCTCCCCGCCCCCTTCCCTCTTTCTTCACACCCTACTTTCCTACCCGCTTTCCTTTCTTAACTCCCCCCTGGACTTTCTCCACTACTCCTCCTCACCTTCTTCCTCTCCTCACTCACGTCACCTGCACTGCCCTCCTCCTCACCCTTCCTTACCCTTTGCTCGTACTCTCCCTCCGCTACTTCCCCTTTCTTCCTATCTCCCTATCTCACCTCTCGCCACTTACCTTACTCTTATCTTCTTTTCTACTCCTCCCGCTATCCTGCGTCTACCTCCCTTCCTTTCCCCTTCGCCACCCAGCGGTATTTCCTCTTCTCGCCACTCTCTCCTCTCCCTCCTTCGTCCCACTCCACCTTCTCCTGCTACTCCCACCCACAGCCTTCCCCGTCCCATCTACTCACTTACCCCCGTCCCTCACTGTTCACCTTCTGCCCCTCTCTCCCTTCTTTCCACTTCCCCCCTCTACTCGGCTCCCTCTCTACCCAACTACCTCTCTTCTACTCCCTTCCTCTTACTTCTTCCCCTCCGACCCATCCCCGTCCCCTTCCTCTCTTTCCCTCTCTCCCCCACCTCCCTCCTCGTCGCACTCCCCACCCCTCACCTACTTCTACCCGCTCCTTACCCTCTGACCCTCTCTCTACTCCCTTCCACCCTTTACTCACCGAACTCTACCTCCTCCCTCCAACTCTTCCTCCGTCCCTACCCCCCACCTCTGCTCTCTCCTCCTATATATATATATATATACTCACCCCCACTACTCCCTCTCTCCTCCTCACTACTCACCCACCTTTCTCCTACCTCCTTCTTTCTCGACCCTTCCTTCCCCCCTCCCCACACGTCTTTTACGCATCCCTCCCCTACCAACCCCTCGTTACCCTCTTTCTTCTCTCCCCTCATCACCTTCCTTACTTCTTGACCGCCTTTTTACCTTTCCCCCTCCTTCTCCTACGTCCTTCCACTGACCCCTACTTCGCGCTCACCTCCTTTACTCACTCACCCACTTGCTCACTATGTCGACCCTCTCTCCCTTTCTTCTGCCCCTCCCCGCCCGCTCCACCACTCTACACTCTCCGTACCTTCCCCCCCTCTTTCTTCCACACACTCCCCTCGTCTCTACACCTTTCGCTTTTCCTCGACACATTCCCCATCTCGTGTCCACTCACTCTCCTTCCTCCACTTCTGTGCCACACAACGCCCCACATCCGTCTTCCGTTTCACAAATCTTCTCACTGTTCTTTCCTCCTCACCTTCCTACTTAACTCTCTCCTCTTTTTCTTCACTACTCCCCTTTCTCCCCCTTCTCTTACCTCCTCCGCACCCCTCCGCTAATCCTTACCGTCCTACTGCTTCCTCCTACACTTCCTCCTCGCTCCCTCTCCCTTCCAACCTTTTACCCTTCTCTTGCTTTCCGCCCCTTTCTTCCCTGTACTACCTCTCTCCTACCCACTACAACCCTCCCCCTCCTCACTCCTTCAACTCACCCCGCCGTCCTACTTCCTCTTAACTTACTGCTCCTCCCACTTCCTCCCCTCCACCTACTGACCCCACTCCACTCCCTACCCTCTCCTCTCTTTAACCCTTCTTCCTCTCCCCCCCTACTTCCCTCCCTCTGACCCTCCGATCTCCGCCTCGTCTCCTTCCCCTCCTACTTTTCTCCTTACACTCCCCCTCCACTTCCCCTCCTCTCGTCTCCTTTTCTTTCACTTCCTCTCCTCACTCCGCCCTCCTTCGGAAAAAAACCTCTTCTTCACCTTCTGTTCCCCTTTCTACTCCTCCCCGTCCCTCAACCTCCCCTCTTCACGATCCCCCCCTCTACGCCTCCCGCTTTCGTCTTCACTCTCCTTACCCCACTCCTTTCCCCTTCTCCTCTTACTTTGCTCCCAACCCTTCACCCTCCCCACTACCCCTGTCCTTGTCTCTGCTACCCCACTGACCAACACCGCACACCCCTACCCTCCACCTTCCTAACACTTCCTCTCCCTCCCTGACCACTTGCCCACCACACTACTCGCCCACACACTACTTCTCCCCACCTTCTCTCTTACTTCCTTGACACTCACCTCACCCACTCGACCTCCCTCCCCCTACACACACTCAGCCTTACCTTTTTGCTTCCTCTTGTCCTTCCAACTACCTCTCTCTCTCCTACTTCTCCCCACGCTCTTCCTCACACCCACTACCCCCCCTCAACCCCTTTTCACCCCACCCTTCTCCTCTTCCCTCTTACCACCACCCCCTCCTTAACCGCTACCCTCTACGTCTTCCTACCTTCCCTCTCTCCTCGTTCGACCTTTACCCCTACTCTTTCCTTCCTCCACTTCCTACTCTCCCCCTCTCCCCCTTGCTCCCACTCACGTGATCTACTGACCCCTTGAACTACACCCCTTACTCGTGACACTACACTCACACTCCCACTACACGGTCTCTCACCTCAACCTCTCCCCCCTCTTCTTTACGTTCCCCTGCTACCCACACCCCCTACTCCCCGTGCTTGTCTCTCCTACTTCCCACTCTTTTTTTCCCCCCGCTTCCCTCTCTCTACACCACCTCCTCCCCTCTCTCTTCTCACCTTCTCTACACACCTGTTTCTCCCTCACCCGACTACCCTTCACCCCGTCTTTCTCTTCCCTCGCGTCCTCTTCCCTTGGTGCCCCACTATCCTCCACGACTCTACACTACTCTACTCTCCCCCCTCCTCACACCCAACCTACTTGCCTTCCCCCTACCCCTCCTTCCCCCCCCTCCCCCTTCCTCTCACCCCTCCCTGTCCTTTACCCCTACAACCCGTACCCTGCTCGCCTTCCTCTGTTAACTACCTGATACTCCTCCACTCTTACCTTCTCGACCCGCCCCCTGTCCTACCCCACTTGTCCTCTTTCGCACTTTCTCCACCCGCTCTCACTTCCTACTCCCCGTCTCCCGAACAACCCCCTACCCTTCCTCTACCTCCCGCCTCACTCTACCCTTGCTTCTGAAACACCCTTCCCCCCTTTCTCTACCTCTTCCCTACTCCCACCCTTCACTACGACTGCTCCCTCTCCCTGCGACTCTGTGCCCTCCCTCTCTCCGTACTAGCCCCTCCGCCACCCACAACTTCCCTCCCTGACCCGTCCCTTCGCTCTTCTCCTCTTACATCCCCCTACCGACACACCTATCGACACCAACCTCCGTCCCCACTCTCCCCTCTCTCCACCTCCTCCCCTCTTCTTTCCCTAACTCACCCCTTGCTACCCCCCTTTGACACCTTCCCTCCCCCCCGTCTTCCCCTCACTCCCTACGGTTCAACTCTTCCCCCACGACTCCCACCGTTTTCTCCCCATGTCCTCCCACTCCGTACTCCCACTAACTACGTACTCCCTCCACCTCTTTTCACACTCTCCACCGTTACTACCCTCCAGCCCCCTCCTCCTCACCCTGTCCCCCCCCTCTCCCGCCTCTCCCTCCACCCGCCCCTCCCGACTTTCACCCCTCTCCCACCCTTTCCCTTTCTGCCCACCCCTCTCCCTCCTTCACGCCTCCCTCTACTCAACCCACACACCCTCACTTGCACTGACTTGCTCCTCGCCTCTCCCCCCGCTTCTCCACAACCTCTCACTCTTTCCCTCTCCCCTCACTCTCTCGGCCTCGGCCCCCTTCCCGACCTTTCCCAACATTAACCCCCTCCTCCATCTCCCGTCCCACACTAGCTTCGTCTCGCTATGTCCTACTCTCCACAACTCCCGCCTTCTCCTTTTTCCCCCCCCCTCTACCCTCTGCCCCCCTTCCCTCCTCTACTGCCTCTCCCCTCCTCCTCCCCCTTCTGCCTCTCCTCCCTACGTCTACTACTCACCCTTCTCACCCCTCCTAGCCTTCTTACCCCTCACTCTTCAGCGCCCCCCCCTTCCTCCACTACTCTCACTTCACGTCCACGTCCCCTCGTTCTTACTTACGACTCCGGCCGCCGTCGTTCACTCCTCAACCTACCCCCCTCCCTCCCCTCCACGTTTCGCTCTCGCGCTTCCCCCGTTCTACCTTTCTTCCCACCACTTTCGGATAACCTTTCTCACTCACCATCCTCCCCCGCTTCTCCGTCACCCCTCCCACTCCTACCTCTACTCTTCCTACCCCGACTCCTCCCTTCGCTCCTCCCCTCCTACCTTACTCTTCCATCCCCCACCACCCACTTTCCTGCCCCCCTCCACTCTCCCACCTTCTTTCCGGCTACTACCTACTCTACCCATCTCCCTTTCCTCCCTCCCCATGCCTCCAACTTTTCCTGGTCCCCCGCCTCTCCCTACCCATTTCGCCTAACCAGCCCTCTCCCCCACCCCCTACACCGCCTCCCCTACCTCCTCTCCGTTGTCTTCCCGCCCAACGGCTCTCTTCTACCCTCCCCTCCCCTCTCGCCTCCCTCCCCTTCTCTCCTCTCCTCTCGTCCTGCTCTCCCCCCGCTGTCCTAACTCTCTTTCTCCGTAACCTACCCTTAACTTCACTTCCGCCCTCCGCGTCACCTCTCTTCCCCCCCTGACTACCTCCCCTGTCACTCTACTGCGCTTGACCCTCTCACCCCTTTTGCTCCTTCTTTTGTTCTCTCCACTTACCCTACTTCCCCCCTCCCCCTCTCCTCCCTCGCCCTCGTTCTCCAGGTCCCCCTTCTCCCCCCGACTCTTCTCTTCTCCCCTTTCTCACCCCTTCTGACTCTCCACCACACAACTCCCCCTTTCCCCCCTTCCGTTCCCTTCTCTTTTTTCGTAGCCCTCCCCGTACCCGTCTAGCCTTCCCCTACCCTCTCCCTCTCCCTCCTTCTTTCTTCACCCCTTCCTCCCCCCCCAACGACCCTCCCCTTACCTAACCCATACGTCCTCGACCCCCTCCTTCTCCCTTTACCCCTCCCCTCTTTCCCGTTCCTCTACCTCCCACCTTTCCCTTCCCCCTTTCTCCAACTCTTCCCTCACCTAAACCCTAGCCTTTCCCCGTATCCCCCTCTCTCCACACTCCCCTCCCCTACCCCTTTTTGCCCCTCTTACCCCCTTTATGACTCTTCCCGCTCGACCTAGCACTCCTGCCCTCTCACCTTTCTTCCACCTTCCCCCCCCCTCCCAACACCTTCTCCTAACCTCACCCGTCCTACACCCCTTTCCCTCAACGCCCACCGCCCCCCCCCACCCCCTCTCCTTTCTTCTACCTCCCCCTGTCTCAACTCTGTTTCCCTCCTCCACTCAACCGTCTTCCTTACTCACTCCTCATCCCACTCCCGTCCTACCTCCCCGCACACGTCTTTCCAAGAGCCTTCCCTGTACCCTTTACTCCACCCCTCCCCTCCCACCTCCTAACTATACTCACCCTTCACTCCCAAACCTCCACATACCCTACCCCACCACTTCCCAACCCTCTTTCACTCTTCCCCTACTCCCCCCCGCAACCTTCCGTTCACCCCGCCCACCACCTCCCTACTGCCCCACCCCCCCTTCCCTCTCTCCCGCCTCTTCCCGCACTCTCCCCCTCCCTGTCCCGCTAACCCTCCCCCTTTTACTACCACTCTCCCCTGTATTGTTTCGCCACCCCTCTTGTCACCATTCACACCACTCACACCCCATCTTACCTCGTTAGACTCCTTAGCCCTCGCTCTCTTCCTGCCTTAGCGTCTTTCACCACCCTCCCTGCACCCCCCCTACACCCTCCAAACACTACCTCACTCCTCCCCCACCTCTTTTTCCCTCGCCCTCTTCTTACCGTCTCCTGCCCACCAATCCTCCCCCTCCCTGCTTCCCACCTACTTACTCCTTCTACCTGTCTCTCTCTCCCCCTCACTTTCTCCTCACCTCCCCGACTTACTACCCCACCTCCACCGACCTTTCCCTCTTACCTCGACCTGCACTCTCACTCCCTACCTCTCCGTTCCCCTCACGTCACTCTCTCCCCTTCTTCCCACTCTTCTTTGCTCGTACTCACTACCCCACCCCCTCCTTCCTCCTCTCCCCTCTCTCACCCTTACTTTCCGACCCGTTACACGGCCCGAACCGAACCCTTCCCCCACTCCCTATTATAACCCCCTTTCCTCAAACCACGCTCTCGTCTTACTCCCCGACCCTAAAACTCCCCCCGCAACCTTCCCCTCCCCTCCTTCCCCTCCTCCTCACACTTCCTGCCCTCCCTACCTTCCGCCTCCCTCTCGTCACCCCTACGACTCAACCCTCCCTTCCTTTCTCTCTACCGCTCTCACCCACCGTCTCTCTGAACACCTCTCTAACATGCTTTAACCGTCAACCTCTCCCCTTCCTCCTCTCTTCCCTTCTTCCTCCCCCTTGCCTCTCTCCTCCTACCTCCGTACTCTCACTCCTCCCTACGCTACACTTCAACACTCCACCTCCACCTACACCTTCACCCCCTCCTCACACTTCTCCTCAACCCGCTTTTACTTCTCTCCTCCCCTCCTCACAACCCCACTCTCTCCCTCGTTTCCTCCCTACTCCCTCCTCTTCCACTTCCTTCCCTCCTCCCCTTCTACGCTCCTCCACCTTTTTGCCCCCCTCGTGCCCCCCCCTCCCTAACCACTACCTACTACGCGACTCAACCTTCCCCTTCCCTCTTCTCCCTCCTCTCCACTTTTCCTCCTCCCCTTCCCCGCACTCCTGCCCCTCCGCCTTCCAACCTCTCCTTCCTACTCCCTCTTCTGGCTCCGTCCTCTCTCTCTCCTCTCCCTAACCTCCTATTTCCCCTCTTCCTCTCCCTGTCTTTTGTTCCTCCTACCCCCCCCCTTCTACTACTGTGTCTCTACACCTCCTCACCCCTCGGTCTTCTTCCTCTAACCTACTACTCCCCTTTCCCCACACTGTCCTCCCTTCCTCCCTCCCCCTTCCTCCCTCCCGTACACTTTTACCACTCCTCTTCACAACAGCACCTCTCCGCCCCCTACCTCACTCACCACCGCACTCCCACCCTTCTCCCATGCCCTCTTTTTCTTTAACCCACTACACACTAACTTACGTTCCACCCAACCCCCCCTACCCCCATCCTCCTTTCATCTCCATTTCACACACCCCCTCACCTTCGCTGCCTCACCACTTACCTCCTTCACCCTTCATTCTTCACTTCCACCCACCTCTCCACTACCCTAGCCACCTCCCCACTCGTCTATGTACTCCCACCACCCCTCCCTACTACACCCTCTGTTTCTTCCTCTTACCTTCTTTCACTACCTCCCCACCTTTACCACTCTAGACTCACCCCACCATCGTCTCACCACTCCCCTCTCCACTTCTTCTCCACTCCTTTTTACTCTCACCCTCGACACTCACTCTTTCCTTCCTTTCTTCACACACGAACCTAACCTATTTCCCCCGGTTCCCCCCCCTACCTCTCCTCCTACCTCTCTTACCCCCCCCTCCCTCCCCTCTTCCCATTTGCGACCCTGTCCCCCCTACCTCTCTCCCCCTACCTACACACCCTCACTCCCTCGCCCCTATCCCCCCACTACTCTACGCCCTCCCTTCCCTAACGGCCTGCCACACCCAACTCTCCTTCTCCTTTCCCCTTACAACTCTTCTCTTCCCACCACTTTCACTACAGTTGTCCCCCCTTCCCCTACCTCACCCAGCGTCCTCTCCCTACTCCTACCCACTTCACTATCCCCCCTACCCTACCACCTCTTGTCTTCCCCTCCCCCACCCCCCCCTACTCTCCTCCCCTCCCTACTCTATCTCCCCCTCCCTTCCGCCCTCCCCTACTCTCCTAACTTCCTCCCGCTGCCTCATTCCACTCTTCTTCATCCCTTCTTCTTTCCTTTCCTTCTTCCTCCTCTCCCTTCCTGCCACCTCGGCTTCTTCTGTCCTTTCCCACTCTCCTCCCTTGCTTATCTCCCGCACCTTTCTCTACCTCTCCCCCGCTCCTCTCTTCCACTACACCCGGAACACCCTCTTCGCTTCTCCCTTCACTCTCCACTTACCTGTTTCCACCCATTCCTGTTACTTATCGTCCTCCCCTTCTGCGCCTCCCTTCCGTCCCTAACCTTCTACTACGTTCCCTTCACTCCTTCCCTTCTTACCTCCTCCACCTACCATCCTCTCACTCCCCTTACCCCTTACACCTCCTTACCCTCACCCCACTACCCCCCTCCCTACCTCACCCTCCTTTCGTCCACTCTCCTACCTCGAGCCTAACTCCCCCTCCCCTTTCCCTTTAACCCCCCCTCCCCGCACCTACTTCTACTAAACCGCCCCCCTTCACCTCCATACCTACCCACGCCCACGCCTCTTCGTTTCCCACCCTCAAAAAAAAATAAAATATACCTTACCTGCACGTCCCCTTCCCGACTCCCCTTTCTCCTCCGTACCTTGACCCTTACCCCCTACCTTGACTTCCCACACACTTCTCCCCGACCACTCCCTCCCCATCACTTCCCTTCCCCCCACACACCTACCTTACCCCTTTCTTTTTCCCCGCCTCACTTAGCTCTGGCCCCTCCGCCCCCACCCTCCTCTACTCGAACACTTCGTTCCTCCCTCCACGCTTCCTAAACTACTCCCCTCCGCTCCCGTTTCGACGCCTCTACCTCCCACCTTACTACTACTCTCTTATATCCTTACCTCTTCTCTTCGTTTCTTCCCCCCACCCACCTATACTTCTCCCCGCTACTACCCGTTCCCCGTCCTACTCCTCCTCACCCCCTCCACCCCTCACTCCCCTCTTTTTGCGATACACTCTCCCCTACCCCTCCCTCTTACACACTCCTCTCACCACCCCTCCCTTCCCTCCCTTCCTCCACCACTTCCCCCCACCTCCCTTTCTTTCCTTCTCTCTCTCCCTCTTCCCTCTACCTTCCGCCTGCCCCCCTCTCACTTTCTCCCTACTTCCCTCTCCACACTTCTTACCTTACTTCTTTATTCACACCCCACCTCTACCCCGCCCCCTCTTACTCTTTACCACCCTACCCTCCAAACTCTTCCTTCCCTCTCACCTTTTCTTCCTTGCCACTCCTGCTCCCTCTGTCGTCCCCTTCCCCTCTCTCTCTCCGCCTCTTGTCGCTCCCCCCCCTTCCTCTTCCCCCTCTCTTCCCTTCCCTACCTCCATCCTCCTCCCCGCCTTTCACCTTTACTCATGCGCGCTTCTTTCACACGACTCCCCACTCTCTCCTACTGCTCGTCTCCACTACTACCTAACCCCCCCTTTTCCGCGACTTCTCTCCGCCCTCGCTCTCCGTGCCGGCTATTGCTACGTGCTTCCCTTGGTCTTCGCTCAACCTATTCTGCGCTGTTGTGCCCACTTCTGTCACCTTTCCCCTCCCCACTCACCTCTTATTACGGTGCCCCGTTTCCTCCCTCATCTACCTTCGCCCACCCTGCTCCCTCTTTTCGCTCACCTTCTTCTTCTTACCCTCTCACCCCCCCGTCCCTCACCCCCTCCTCTCACTCACTCTCCCCTTGACGTTACACGTGACTCACCCTCCCTGCCATTCTTTCTGCCCCTCTTTTTCTAACTTCCCTTCCTCCTACCTTTACTCCCCCCTCTCCGCCCCTGCTTCAGTTCCTCCCCTCCCCCCCTCTCACCTCCTCTTATCCACCTTTTTCTCCTCCTTCCGCTATCTGCTGCTTCACCACCCCACTCCTTTCCCTTCTCTCCCCTCGCCGCTTCTACCCTTCTAACTCACATCCCCCCCACCCCACCCCTAACCTGCGCCTCTCTTCTCTCTCTCCTCCTCCCTTCCTCCCCCTCGTACGCGCTGTCGCGCTTGCTTCCCACCTCCATCCTTAACCGGCCACTCCCTCGGTTTCTCCCCACTTTACACCTTCGTCCTCCTTCTTCCTCGCGCCCCCAACTCCTTCACTCTCCTTCCATCTCTGTCCTCATGACTCTCCACGCGACTCTTCCCCCGTTACTCCTCACCGCTTCCTGCCGCAATTCTCCTCTTACTTCCCTTTCTCCTACCTCCGCTCCACCCCCCCTCTTCCAACTTCCCTCCTTCTCTATCTCTCTTACCTCATTGCTCCACCTATACTTTACTCCTCATCTCTCCCTCTCTTCACTACTGACATCTCTCTCTTTCCTCCCTTCAACCGTAACTACCTCTCACTCCCGCTCCCCCCCCGTGTCCTCTCCGTCCCTCTCCTATTCTAGCCCTCTCCCCGTCAACCCCTGCTCCTTTTCCTACTCTTCCGTACCTGCCTCTAACTCAACTCCCACTTCTCACTGTTCTGCTCTTCACTCCTCACCACACATCCACCCCCACTTCTCTCCCTCCCCTCTCGACTCCCCACTCTCCGCCCACCCGCCTTCCCCTTCCTCTAGCCTTTCCTTCCTCTCTCTCACACCACTCCTCGTCTCCCTACTTTCGCTCACTCTTCCCTTCCGCCCTAGCTCCACTTTCTACCCCTTCCCTACCTAGCTCCCTTCCTCCACTACTTCCCCCTCCCTTCTTCACCCCCCTCACCCCTCTTTCCTACCCTCCCCCTTACCCCCTCCCCCTCCCCCCCTTCTCTTCTCTCCTGCCCTACTTCTCCTCCTTCCCTTCTCCTCCTACTACCTTCTACCCTCACAGCTCTTCCTCCACACCCTCTAATTTCCGTACCCCACCCCACCCCTCTCTTCTTCACCCTCTCGACTCCCGTCTATCTAACACTCTTGTTCACTCTCGCCCTTCTCTGGCCGACTCCCCCCTCTCTTACAACCCTCCTTACCTCTGCTACCCTCCCCCGCCCCCCTGCCCCGCCGTCTCCGTTCCTCATCTACCTCTGAACCCACATACCCCCCCCCCCCTCCCTGGTCCTTGTTACACTCACGTCCCCTTTCCTCTTCACTTTTACTACCCTCACCCACTCCGACCCTCAACTCACCATACCCCTTACCTCATCCCCCCCCCCTACCGCACTCCCCCTCACCCTCTTACACCCCCCTGCTCCTTTCCACAACTCCTACTCTCCCTCTTCTCTCGGTCTCTAGCCAACTCGCGTTACTCCTCCGCATTTACCGGACCTTCCACCACTCACTCCCACGCGCCCTCACACCTACCCTCTCGACGGTCCTCGACTTCCTCTCCCCTTTACTACCTCTACCTCTCTGTCCTACTCTCTACCACCTCTCTCTCTCCAAACGCTCCCCTTTCCCCTCACTCCCCCCCTACTACAACCTCTAACTACTTTCCACTCTACTTTCCCACACCCATCAACCACCAACTTTCCCCCCTCTTCCCATTCTTACCCCCCGCCCCTCCCACTCCCTGCCTTCGCATCGCTCCCGCCCCACTCCTCCCTCACGTCGCATACTGCCTCTACCTCTTCCCCTGTGTCACCCACTCCCTCGTGCAACCTACCTTTGCCCTTCTTCCTTCGTCCTGACACCTCTACGTCCTTTCCTCTACTCCTTCCCTCCTACCCCTTTTTCTACCCCTTACTTTACTCTCCCCCCACCCTTTTTATCTCTCCCTCTTCGCTCCTCCCTACCCTCCCTAGCTTCCCTGTCTCCTCTTTCTCTCACAACCTCCTCCCCTCTCTCTCTCAACCTTCCCTCCGTCCTCTCCTCATACTTTACCCCTACTCTCCCCCTTCCCTTCGTCGTTCCCCTTGGCCCTTCTCGCTCCACATAAACCTTCTCCTCTCCTCGTCGTCCTTTTGTCAACTCTGACCTTTCCTTCTCCTACCCTCCCACTTTGTTTTCACCATTCCACTTATTTACTGTTTTCACCTCCTTCTCACCCATCTCCCTCTCAGTTCGCACCACTTCACCTCCTCTCCCCTTCTCACCCCCCGTTTTGCGCTCCTTTTGGTGTTCCCTTTCCTCTGACACTCTCCCACTTCCCCCCTCCTAACTCTTAACCCCGACCCCCCCCTCACTCCCCGCTTCCTCAACTTACTCTTCTCCTACTTACTCTCAACACCGACAACCTCCTCTTTAACTCGAAGTTCTTTTCCCGGGCTGGGGCACGTGTTGGAGTCCCTGTACCTAACTTCCTACCACACGCCCTCCCCCTCTTTCCTCCTCTTACCCTACTTCTTACCCGCTCTTACAATACTTTACGTCCGACTTACCTTCCTTGCAAACCTTTTCTCCACTAACCCCACCCACCTCTTCCTCCTTCTCCTACTCTCCTCGTTCTTTCTCAGCCCCCTCGCACCCTCATACCCACCTTACCCCACACACCTCCCACTCCCCACGTACCCTCTCGTCCCCCTTCTCCCCTCTCTCCTCCCCCTCACCCCTCCTTTCCCCTCACTCCCTCCAGCCCCGCGCTTCCCTTCCTACTCGACTTTTCCCTAACTCCCCTGTTCCCACCCTTTGCCACACACCTGACTACCCGACTCTCCTCCCTCAACCTTTTACACTCCCCTCTTAGCTTTCGCTCACAACCCACTCTCTCCCCCCCACACACCCCTGCCCTACCCGCCCTCCCTTTACACTCCACCCCTCACCGTTCCTCCCTTCTTCTACCCCCTCATCTCACTCCCCTCTTTCACTTCTCTACTCACTACTCTCTCTACCCATCAACACCCTCACTCTCTCTCATCCACTCTTCCATTCTCTTCATCCCTAACCCTCGTTCCCGTTTACCTCACCCTCCAACTCCACTCGTCCCGTCCGACCCTCTTTCTCTCTTTCTTCACTCACCCCTATACTCACCCCACACCCTTACTCCTCTCCTCTCTCATCGCCCTCACGCACTGCCCTTAACACCTCTCCATCCCCTTGCTCTCCGTCACCGGCCCCTTACTCTCACCACCCTCTTTTACGCCCCTCCAACCTATCCTCGGCCTCCTACCTTCCCCCCTGCCAGCCCCTACCCCTAACTCCCTTACACTTCTCACACCTTCCCTTTAACCACCCCCTCCTCCCCTCCTTCCCTCACTCGCCTCACTGCTCCCTCCACACCCCTGTCCGTCGCGACCATACTGTCCTTCTCTTCACTCTCTTTTCCGCCTCCCTACCCTCCCCTCCCTTCCTCCCCGTCCCTCCCTACCCTTTTCCCTCAACTCCTTCTACCCCCACCTCCCCCCACCCTCCCACCTCTTTTACTCGCCCACCCCCTTTCCCTCCGCCCTACTTAACCACACCCCCCGACCAGCCACCTTCTCCCCCCCCCTCACCCGTCCCCTCCCCTTTATGCCACTGAGCGCCCACGCCCCCCACCCGTGCCCCAGCTTACTCTCTATCTTTCTCCCGCTCTCTTCCTCCCCCTCCTACTTTCACTCACTCTTTCTCCCCTTACCTTTCGCTACCTCTTTGTCTTCCTCGCCGCTCTCTCTCTCTACCTTCCCTCCCCCTGTGTCCATCCTTCATACTCTCCTCTTTCCCACCTTCCTCTTCTCCTTCCTACTCCCCTCCACCCTTCCTTGCCACCCCACCCCCAACCCACCCTTACTTCCCACCTACTTAAACCACGCTTCTCCTCCCCTCTCACCTCTTCCCCCTCGCTCTACCCCCTCTCCCTCACTCCTACCTTCTCCACTACCTGTCGCCACTTACTTACAACCGACCTCACCCACCCACTCTGCTTCTCCTTTCCCTGAGCTGCTCCACCTCTCACCATACTCCCCCCACCCGCTACACTCTCCACTCCTTCTTACCCTCCTTCTGTTCCCACCCCTCTTCTTCCCCTCCCCACGCACTTTCCTCTGCCTCTTCCTCTTCCTCCTTTACACCCATCCCCAACCCTTCCACCCCCCCTCTGTACTCTCGCTCGTACAGTCAAACCGTCCTTTCCTTTCTCTCTACTCTTGCCCTAACACCCTTCTCACGTTACTCCTCTCACCCGCAGCGCCCTCTCTACCACCTCTTCCTTCTTACACTTCTTTCAACTTCGCTCTCCCCCCTTATCCCTTTTATCGATTTACTCCTTTCTTCGCCCCTACCTCTAGCTCTTTCTTTACTTCCTCCCTGTCTGCCTTCCCCTTTACATCCCTCACCCAACTCTCGCTCCCCTTCCTGTCCCCTACTCACTAATCCCCTTACTCCCTCCCACGCCATCCCCTCCTTTCCCTGCTCTCGCTCTCTCTACTCCTACCCACTCCCCACCACCCCACCCTTTCTACCATTTCCCTTTTCTGTCCTCTCCCCTTCGATCCTCTCTCTCTTCTCCTCCCTCCTCCACTAACTCCTCCTCCCTACGCTGACTTTTCCACCACTTTCCTCCTACTATAACTCTCTCTCCTCTCCATTTACTTTCACCCTTCCCTAACCCTCTCTGCTGTTTCTACACCCGCCTTAGCTCCCTCCCCTCCTCCTACTCCACACTCTAACTCCTACTAACAACCACCTACCATCCCACTCCCTCTCACCTACACTCTCTCCCTCACTCTCCGCCCCCCCGACGCCTCCACCCCCCTTCTTCGCTTCAACTTTCCCCTTCCTGTACCTCTTTCTCACTGTCCACCCTTCCTCTCACCCCAGCCTACCTGCTACCCTCTTTACCGTCTCGCTCAGAGCCCCCCTCTCCTTCTTCCCTCTCTTCTCCTTCTCCACACTACCTCACTTTCCTCTCCGCTCTCTCTTACTCTCCTTTCACGTTTCCTTACTTTCCCTCTCCTACCGAACTCTCCTACTCCTGCTCCTCTCTCTCCCCCCAGCTCTCACTCTTTCCCCCTTTTCTCTTCTACCCACTAGCCCTTTATCCCCGCTTCGCCTCCCCTCCGTTCTTTACCTCCTCTCTCTTCGCCCTCAACCTCCGGACTCCGCCCATACCCCACCTTTCCACTTTTTCTTTACCCCCCCCCACTCTCCCTTCCTTAAAGTTGTTAAATTTTTTATGATTTAAGTGTTTAACTACTATTATATAAAAATTGAAACTATTTCTATATAAAACTACTACTACTACGGCCATTATATATTGTAAACTTTGCTATTTTATTTTACATATTGTGTAAACTACTACTACTATTGTTATATATTGTAAACATGTTTACCTTCAAAATACTCCAAAGAGGCCTTCCACCAATCAGTCTCGCTCTCGGCTTTAGTAGGTGTAAGGGTTTCCAATGGTGGGGCTAACTGATCACCAACGAACAAAGTACAACATCTCGACCAAGTAAACGGTTGTGTCGACTCCCAAGCTAAAGCCCTCGGAATTTTCTCCGTCGGCTGTTTGTGGACATAACGATGTGTAGCTGGGATGGCCTCCAATATCCATATCTATAAAATAGTAAAAACAACATAAAAAACAAAATAAAACATGTATAACAAATAAACCTAGTAAAAATTACCATAAAAGCCCAAACAAATCCAGTCATCGTGTATTGGATTTTTTCCCCTTTCTCGCGCTTGGCATCATGAAGCAACTTGCGTCTAGGTAAAGCATCTCTAAGCTGCGAATATGTATATTGCCAAATATACGACCCCCATGGAAAAATATTCCAACAATTTGATAAATGCTCAACCAACTTCAACATATCATCAGAAACATTGTGTGACAATTGGTGGCCCAAGAATCCTTGTTGTAACAACACCAAAAGACATATCCTAACTGCATCATTGTCTTCCAAAACAAGCGTACGCTTACGCATCTTATCAAAAATATCAATAACATCGCCTAATTTAACCGAAACGTTTGCTTTAATATGAGGGAAAATCCTATTCCTAAATGGGTTGTCAGTCAAGTTCTTCACCCACTTTTTCATATACATATTGCAACCAAAACGTAAACCGGTTACCAAACAAAACTCTTGGCGTCTAAAGTGAATTTGTTTACCTAATATGAGAAATGAGAGCTCATTTTCTTTGCCTTCGACCATACAAGCAAGTACCGTATGAATCAAAAGTTGGCTATTCTTTTTTAGGCCAACGTTGAGCCAATGCCCAAAACATGTTTTCTCGAATATTTCAAATTGGGTAGGAGTGAGCGCTTCACATATCTCCTTAACAACATCAATTTTTGCCTTAATCGTTACAGTCGGCGGCTGCAAAAGAAAAAAAGTGTTAGCAATCATAGTTCATAATCTAAATGCAAAAGACAATTTGTGTAATGTTTATGTGCAAAATTGCAGTTGGTGGCAAGCCCAAAGTCTTCATAATTCTGCCGAACACTTCTGAGTTCTGCAATGCTATGTGCAAAATTGCAGTTGGTGGCATTCTGGCAAGTTCCTGATCCGAGTTCAACACACATTTTTGTCTTGAATAACATTTTCTGGATCGCAATTGATCTGTCAGCATCAACTGCATTCCCACCGTAACTCAAATCGGAAGTCGTACCACCAGATGCTGTATCATACTCATTTCCTGTTTCTGAATCCGGCTTATCATCTCCACCAATTATGTGAATGGCATTTCCATCATATCGGAAACTGTCCATTTTGGGTGGCGGCGGATATATTTAACGAAAGTTTACACAAAAAGTAGGCACAACCCTAGGCGAAACAGGGGTTTATATAGGTAATAAAGCTCCAAAAACGACGTCGCACAAGATTTTTTGTTTCTTACCATTAATAAAAAAGACAGCTAAGATCAGAGAAAAAACAAATATAGGCTTTAAGTGTTGAATGAACCATTGAATGCTACAAACTAAATGATTAGATAAATGCATATAGAAATGCCTAAAACATCCATGTATCACTTGCATTCTAATGCAAACAGAAACGCCCAAAATTCCGAGTACCATTGACATTTCTATATAGAGTTACAAAAGGCACAAATAGAAAGCCATGACATCCTAGCACAACAGATACACCATCAGAACAACCAAATCCAACATACAAGCAGATAAAGAAAATGAATCATATATTACAATCTTCGTCAATGGAATAGATATAGATAGCATATTCATGAAAATGCCACAGAATTTTAGAAACTAAGGTTATATATATCACACTGGAAAAAAGAAGATTACCCTGTTTAGATAGTTTTCATCTAACTAGTATGTTAGAGCTAATGCATTGCAACTGAATTATAAGAGTAAGAGCAGTCATGACTGTGACAAACGGAAAACTAACCAATAAAACAAGTTGTTATTGAGTGTGCTATAGGTACAAATAAGGCAAAAGTTCAGATTTTGGAGCAAATATCACTTGCATCAAAGGGGGTTCTGTCAGCATACTGCCGATTTACATGGAAAGACTGAGAACGATCAAGTCCTATGATAAATAAACCATATTACCAGTTGAGCCCACAAAGATTTTTGATTATGTTTACTTTGATCCCGAAAAGTATATAGTTGTCTCATGTCAAAGCTCCATTCGAGTTGCAAAAAACCAAACTAATTCCTTCACTTAACGACAGGGGAACAAAATGTAACAGCACATTTAGACCCTTACTGAATAAGCTAAATCAGAATCCCAACCCAAAAGGGTGTTCTAAAACCTATAAATCAATGAACCAAAGGTAGTAGTAGTTTTAATCTCCATGGCCTTAAAACGTGACATGTCCCAGAACATCAATGGAGGCAAGTGCAAAATAGCATTTAGCAGCAGCTTAGCCCTCGAGTATTTACTCTGACTCTCAAACTAGTCAATGAGAAACTATACTCGCTCGAATCCAATTCCTCCAAATATAAAAAGTATTAGTTGGCAGTAAGAGAAAAAGGTGTAACTTGTAAGCTATCATGAAAGCTAAGCTCTTGACCACAATCAGGACCAATAATGGAGGATCCCACACAACCCTTGCACCAATACATTTCAAATGAGGATGAGATATCGAACACGGTTTCACATATAAATAGGGGCGTTCAGGTTGAAATGAACCCAATAATCCTATCATTTTGCCATTCGAAACGTTGGATAGGCAACTTACTGAAGCTTGGGGGAAGATAGTACAGCACACACTTTCGATTCTTTCTAACAGTACCCGAAACCCCCGTCCCAACATCAACCCTAAGTGCACAACGTATGCTGCAAAGTTCCAAATCACTGTTTCGACAGTATCGTCATGTTAAAGGCTCTATATAAGCTCTGCATAGCTACACTAAAAAGCTACACAAAGGGTCCATAACCAAACCCTCCAAAAAGGTTCGACTGAATCATATGAACATTGTACAGTCATAACTTTTTTAATCTTATACGCCAAGTGTTATGATCATTTCACGCACAAAGTAAACAAGTGCATTTTTATTTCCGGTACTAAATATAAACAAGTCACGCAGATGGAACACAATAGAACAAAAACACAACCAACCACTGCATTTTTCCAATTGGTGCAAATGTTGCGCTTAGTGAGTGTTTGGGATTGCATCCAACCAAATAAGCAGTAGTTTTAGTATGGAATCCCAAACACCCTCAAAACTGTTTAGATTACACATTGTCTGAAAACGTAAATTTAGATAATAATCATATAAGCAGTATGGATAAACACCCTCAGAGATTCTACTCATAAGCTTACCCAAACACCCCCTAAAACCGTGTATCGCTTCAAGGGTTCAAAACTCGCTAGGTGTGTACATTTGGGTTTTTATATCTATAATAACATCAATCAATATGATATTTAAACCTAGAAGAATAAGGTTATTATGAAGTAGTACAACATATATCTTCATGTATAAATATAAATATATACAGTAATTAATCATTATCAGTAGTAATAATAGCTGAAGAAGAAAATGATATTTGAGTAAAAGTTTGATTAATATAACTCCGGTCACCGTCGCCGCCGTTGGTTTACAACGATAATCTTTTAAGGCCATCCCTCACCACCAACTAAAAGAAAAAACCTATTATTACTACTCGTATTTCATAATAATAATTTTATTATAATAACAATTTTACATAAAGTTAGATGGGAGTCTAGCTGCAATATGTGTTCCCACCCTTCTCTAAATACAAAAACTCACTCTATGAAAGATAAATGCATCACTCTTAACATTATTAGAGTGACTAATAGAAAGAGACTTAATGCGTGAAAGTGTGTCCAAAGCATCCTTATCAAATTCCCCAAACGTAAAGAAAGCAAATGGGATGAACTTGTATACGTTGTTTGCACATTTCGACACATACTTCCTTTTCTTTCTTTTCCACAGCATTGTGCAACGCTACCCCAGGGGCCAAGAATTCGCCCCCATACCAGCAAAAGGAGAGATACAGGTCACATCTAAACATGCGTCTTTACCTTAGAGCCAATTAAGTAGTAACACGTCTGCGGGTCGTAGATCCTTCCCATCCTCTAAGAGGAAACCCATTGGAGCCTCCTTACGCACGATGATCTCGACTTTGGAACATATATCGACAAGAATATCACGCACCAGATTATGCCTGAACTTCACACCCACCTCACTAGAACAGTGTACCGCATGGTCTCCTCATTGGTCCATCCGATGCACATTGCAACTTAGGCATAGGCTACCTTCAGAAAACATAGGTATTGCAAGCCTATAACAATGGAGAACATTTAGATCCGCTTCAATAATCTAACCGCGTCTGCCTCTAATTCCCCCAAAGAAGAGAAAGAAAAGGGAAGAAACCCATACCCAATAGCCGCACACTTAGCCATATACTTACCACGTTTACGGTGTGCAACATCAATCATCGCACGACCGGGCACGAAATCTGCCATCCCGGTTTGCGTCAAAGGCGAAGATCCAGTCAGATCCACACACACATCAAGACCTCCATCCCACGAGTAAAGTAACATATTTATTGGACGTTATGGTTTATCACACCCCCAACCAACCCGATATCAACTTCCTTACCAGCAGAAATCCCCGAACGATAACAAATGTCGACAAGTGTATCACGAACAACATTATGACGATGTTTAATACCAACAATACCAGCACACGATACAACATGGTCTCCATAAATATCCCCATTAAAAACCCTTGAGCAAGCTGAACAAGGCTTCGAAATAGAAAATAAGGGATACCAAACCGATAGCACAAAACACAGCGGTAAGTCTTACCATTTGATGTGTCATCGAAGTTAGGTATTTTTATGTTATCAAGTTTTACATTTATATTTTGCCAAAGTTTCATAATTTGGGGGGCAAAAGCACAAGTGGTGAGAGAGAGCACGTCGACCTTGCATATATCATTGAAAGCATCAAGACCTTGCATAATAATACTATTATTATTATTATTATTGTCACACCTCATAAATTCCCGGTTAGTATTCCGACTCATTCCGGTCAACTACTTTTAAATTTTATACGTTATGTTTAAATCTGACAGTTACCGGGGAACTAAACTGCGTAAAAACTGAAAAACGTCGTCAGACGCGTTTCGGTATCGGTTATAAATTAATTTAGGCTTAATATGAGATATTTTAGCTTTCCTGAGTGTTTCATGATTTTTAAAAGAGAAGAAAAATGGAAGAAACTCATATTCAATAGTCGCACACTTATCCATAATTTCATATACTTACCGCGTTTACGTTGTGCAACATCAATTATTGTTATTATTGTTATTATTATTATTTTATTGTTTTTAATATTTTATTTATTTGTTTTTGATATTTTTTTATGTTTATTATATTTATTTTTAATTTACTTATATATTTATATTTTTTATATTTTATATTATTAATTTTTATCTTTTTTACTTTTTATTGTTTAAATTTATTATTATTATTATTATTATTATTTTGTTTTTTTATTTTATTATAAACCACTTTATTAAGAAAATCAAGAGATTTACAATAAATTATAGGGGGGCGGCCGAGATACTATCTAGGCACCAACCCCTTTAGCAATAGCGAAACTGATCCTATTAAATATATGAACAACAACACGTGTCCCAATGTCCTGAGCCACGGAGAACTTTCGGATCTGCTTCAATAATGTAACCGCGTTTGCCTCTAATTCCCCCAAAGAATAGAAAGAAAAGGGAAGAAACGCATACCTAATAGCCGCACACTTAGCCATATATTTACCACATTTACGGTGTGCAACATCAATCACCGCACGACCGGGCACGAAATCTGCCATCCCGGTTTGCGTCAAAAGCGAAGATCCAGTCACATCCACACACACATCAAGACCTCCATCGCACGAGTAAAGTAACATATCTGATGGACGTACTGGTTTGTCACCCCCCCCCCCCCCCCCGCCCAACCCGATATCAACTTCCTTACCAGCTGAAATCCACGAACGATAACAAATGTGACAAGGGTATCGCGCACAATATTATGACGATGTTTAATACCAACAATACCAGCACACGATACAACATGGTCTCCATAAATATCCCCATTAAAAACCCTTGACCAAGCTGAGCAAGCTGAACAAGGCTTCGAAACAGAAAATAAAGGGATACCTAACCGATAGAAAACACAACGGTAAGTCTTACCGTTCATAGTTTGTCCCAACCCATAAATAGGGCAACCCTAAGCCAATCAGAGGTATGATCATCCCTTTGAGAATTCCACAAGGTTATCTATCGAGGAGATAAAAAAATGTGGACATTGCATTTTTAGTAACCCGTATGAAATATATATCTGTCATTTTCTTCATGAGTTTGGGGGCAGCGATCTCACTTGGATTACAAAAAAGGCCAGTCTCCATAGATGTATTAAATATAGACAAGGCATCATCGAAAATAGGCCCGGAAGAAACAATACCAGTATGCCGAGAAGCTTAGTCTGCAAGCCAGCAGACGGTAATTGTGACTCGGGGAATGCATAATTCAAAACATTACCCACAGAATAGACACCAAGTCCCCCAAATGCAAATGGTAAGGTGACAAGCCTCCATTGCCAGTCACCAAATCCTGGTCCAGAAGCAGTGACAATACGCTCCAGAGAAGAACGAAGAGCCACGTCAAAAGAACGTTGGGCAATATACGGGGAGGGCATGTGTTCATAGTAAAGTATAGCCTGAAAATACCCGTGCAAGAACGAAGAAGTAACACTCACATTGAGGATCATTAATTATTATTATTATTATTATTATTATTATTATTATTATTATTATTATTATTATTATTATTATAACCAACCTCACTTTGTTAGAAATATATATGATTTACAAAAAATTAGAGGGAAGCCGA
>BQNB010045608.1:9961-44176 GCA_026074375.1 Tanacetum coccineum
CGGTTCCGGATAGATAAACGGAACTTGAGGTGTACAATAGTGACCATAACGAGCATCATTCCCGCAAAATTCACAAGAATAGATAGGAGGTTGCAGAGGTGGGTTGAAAACGTTAGGAGAATCATTAACAAAGTTAGTATCGTCATTGGATGACTTGGAAGTGTCTTGGAAGTCTTGAAAAACTTTCTCCAATGTCTTTCGTATTAGAGCACATTGTCGACAATATAGACCATGAACCGGGTCTCCACAATCGAGACAAATTTTTTCAATTTTAAGTGGTCGTTGAGACAAGTCGGGTATGGGAACAAGAATCTTGTCTTCAAGACTCCCTTTTGGACAACCACAGTCTTTGGTGTTCAAATTTCCACAAGACGAACACTCTTTAATCGCATAAAGGTGATTCGAACGACGATCGAGTGAAGCCGTAAGAATTAAACAATTGAGGGTTAAGAAAAGAATTAAATGGATAAGAAGAAAAAGAAGATTATTTTTGGCTTTTTGAATTTTTTAAGCAACATATTTTATTAACGGACAAAATGAGATAAGACAACTTAAACCAATAATCAACTCGTTTCACGGTAGCTCTTTAAACGACAAACACACAAAGGAGCGGAGGAGTGGGAAATCGCGAAGCTATTAAAAACCTTCTCCTTTCGGGTCGTAGTTCCTAGGAACAACCCTCCTTATACCCCTCTTATAGTTTGTTTATCAATTAAAGGTGAGCCGTACTTCACAAGTGACACAAAGGCAAGTTTTAAATCTTTTGTTCGGGAACTTATTATGATAATGCTTCAGTTGAAAGCATTATATTGATGATGATTTTTATTGATAATTAAGGATAATGTTTTTATATTTTTGATTTTTTCCTTCTTTTTTTTGGTTTTGTTTTATATTATACTAATACTAATAAAAGAAAATGAAAAATATTTTTGTGTTTTATATTTTTATAAATAAAAGAAAATATTCACAAACAGAAAAATTAACTTCACGAGGGAAGGGTCTTCAAACACTAATCGCCAAACCAACACGAAAATCGTTTCACAGCCTCCCCGGCAGCGGCGCCAAAAATTTGATTGGTTCTAAATTATATATATAAGATATATAATATATAATAAAATATAAAATATATATAGTAAGTATAATCTAAAAACACAATCAATGAAACCGAGGAGTAGTATAGAATATCCCCGGGTCGTTTATCCCCAACGAGGCTGTGCTGGAGAATCGATACAGTCGGAAAATTGGAGTTTGAATGAGATTAATGATTTGAGAGAGTAGAAAGCTAAATTAATCAATAACAAACAAAAACGATTGAGAAAAACCTAAAAATTATGAAATTAAGCTGAAAAACGAGAGCAGGAATCCCGAACAAGGGGTCAAAAACCTAAAATCTTAAAAATTAACCCTACAAAGAAATTTTTACTTCTAAACTACTCTAGGGGACTAATAATGAAGAATGAAAAAGACTAGACTGAAAACGGAGGTCGTTTGACCCAAAAACGAGTCAAGTCAAGATCCGTACCCGAGACCCGTTCTTTAAAAATCAAAAGTTTGCAAAATTAACCCTACGAAAGTTTTTCTATTTTTCCTACGTAAAATATGACTAAAGAAAATTTCCTAAAAAAGAAAAATATTTTTTTGATAATTTTTGTATTTTTTATGAATTTTTAAAACTTTTAACGAAATTAAATTATAAAAAATACTAAACTATTTTTAAAAATTCTGAAAAAATTACTAAAATTACTTGAATAAGGTTTTGAAAAATTAACTAAATAGTTTTTCAATTAAGAGTATTATCAATATAGATTTGTGATTGAAAAAATTATGGTTTGGTATTATTTAGGGGTTTTGTTCTTTGTTGATTCTGTCATTGATTAAGATTTATTATTCAACATATCTAAGGAGTGTTGGTTGATCTTGGAGGTTCTGGGCTGTTTTACCTAATTTTGAGAAATTGGAGTCTGAGATCTTAGTTACTGAGTTATTGGTTGTTCTGATTAATCTGCTATTTATCTTGACTAAATGAATCAAGAGAGTAGTTGGTTTGGTTTCCGCTGCTTGCTCTTCATAACTCTGTAACACCTCTCTACTCTTTCTTTTTAATTATGTGTCTTTATTTATTGCATTAGATTGTTGGAGGATAGGTAGAAGCACTATTAATAAGTTGGTTGGTGTCGAGGAGTTATTTGTCTTATCTTATTATCTTTGTTTGTTGTGTTTGTCTGCCCTTGATCAGCCACCTTGAGTGGTGTAAAATCCTGGGAACTTCCTTCTTCTTATTTCTCTATTGTTGTTTTATTTGTTTTTAATCATGTCTGATCATGGTAGTTCTGATGATGGTGATGATTTTGTTGATGATCTAGTCACTGTGATAAGACTGGATATGAGTGACCCTTTGTATTTACACATTAATGATTCTACTACTCTAACTATTGTGTCGATAAAATTGAAAATTATCAAGTATGGTCTTGTGCTATGCTTTTAGCTTTAGAGGGAAAGAATAAAACTCGTTTTATACACTACAAGAAAAAAGGGTATATAGGAAGGGTGAAAGCCGTGCCAAATACTCAAAAAGCTATACCAAATGCTATTTGGCACGGCTTTGGCACGCTTGTGGCTCCGTCCTAAATATGAGGGTGCCAAATACATTTGAGTCAGGTTGAAACTGTGCTAAAGAGTATTTGGCACGGTTCATAAGACGGATTAACTTTGGGATGCCATGAGTGAGGTATTTGGCACGGTTGATATTTTTTCGTTCCAGAATAGGCATTCGTCCCACTTTTATAGACTGTGCCAAATGTGTATTTGGTACCAATTCATTTCCCGTGCCGAATGCGTATTTGGTATAGTTTTTATTTACCGTTCCAAAATTAACTAAGACGGTTTTATCTACCGCGAAAAACGAATTTGGCACGGTTATGTTTTTTGTGCCAGACGTATTTGGCATGTTTTTAGCCGCCTTGCCAAAAAAACATTTGGCACGATTTGACACGGTTTTGCTTTCATCAATTAATTATTGGCCACGGTTTGCGTAATCATTGCTAACGTGTATTAGCATCATTTTCCGTTACAAATACGATTTAGTACACCATCGTATGAACCAACCGTCTCAAAATTTCACAAATATGGTGAATCAAAGCCAAAAATAAAACGAACTCAATTTTTATTAATCATCCATAAAATCAAGTCAACATGGTCACCTGAATACCATAATGTAGGGATGAGCATCGGTACCCGAAAAACGGTACGGTACCGGAACCGTACCGGTACCGGATCTCACTACCCGGTACGGTACCGGTACCATAAAATTTGCTAAAAAAAATTTGGTACCACTAAAAATCGGTACGATACCAAAACGGGAAATCACGATTTTAGTACCGGAATAAAGTGAGGCTTAGCTTTTTTTACTAAACTCATAATTTAAGCACTATTACATCCGTTTCATGCATAACTAACATTGAAAATATTATCTTATGCTTATTTTTTATGATGCGCGTCCAAAAAATGAATACGTATACATACGAAAAGTTGTATGTTATTTTTGCTCATGATTTAACCCATTTATGTTGGACATAGCACTAAGCACATATTAAAACGTTAGAAGGTACATATCCATGCCATAAGGTGTGTAATCTTTGTATTTGGAACTAAGCAAAACACATTGTTGTCCAAAGCATTTATGATGTTAAAACATTTTTGGTTGATCTACTTTTGTGGTTTAGTAAGCGAATTGGAAATGAACAGACTGTCAGTTATATGCAAACAAAGAAAATGTGGTTGTAAAGTTGAAGAAAATTGCATCTCATCCATGTAATCAAGTTTCGATAAGTTTGGTAATGATTACAAATGATTGGTTGTATAACGAGTCACTGTGATTGATTAATTAATATAGATAAACGGTACAAATTTCGGTATAGTATCGGTTTCCCGACCCCGGTACCGGTACCGGTGTACCCCTCGGTTCCGGGATCGGGACTACATATTTAGGTCTGGAAAAAATACGGTACCTCAAAAATGGTGTCGGTATGGTACCAAAATGGTACCGTTCTCATCCCTACCATAATGTAAAATACAATACGTCTTTAGAATGACAAAGTCATAGCTAGAACTCGGTATAAATCACCAAGACGATTTATTACTAACAAAAACGAATAAATCTCATCGGATCATGTCTTAATCATAAACCCTTTATAATATAATATTCCAGCATTAGAAATATGTATGATATAGAAAATAGAAATAGAAAGGGTATACAATATTTAAAACGGGTTAAAAGGGTTAAAAACCTTTTGTTATATTCATTAGAAACCAAAAATGGTGTTAAATTAGCAAACATATTCAATCAATGTGGTTATCTCTAACGGGTACAATATAAATTCAATAAAGGCTAGAGATAACTTATTAGAGATATACCTGACCAGCCCTTCCTTTGCCTCATGACTCGGCGAAGGTGGCAACTCCCTTCATAGCGACAACTTTAGTTTCTTAAACCACTCCATTTGATCCATTTCATAATTAGAAACATGCATTGCTGCTTTGGCCTCTATTTGCTCATTTTGCTCTGCTACTAGATCTGCTACTCGCTCGGCTACCTTAGTCTCTCCTTTCTATTGCATCAAAGGGGGTATTATTTAATGATGAGTAAGCCCTAAAAAAATCACGAGTAGATATAAGCCCTAAAAAATCACGAGTAGATACTCCTTTACCCGATGTCTTGACACTTCCATGTCTATAAAACCCAACTAGATCAATGAAAACTTGTTCTATAAACGAATCAGTTTGGTTTGATCGTGATACCTCATTTAACTTCTCCTTCATTCGGTCCGGAAAACATAAATATACATTAGTTCTAAACTCTCAAGTTATATAACTTTAGGTGATATATATGTATAATACTTACAACCACTATCCTTGTATCTCCATCTGGCCTATGGTACCGTTCTTCGCAGTACGTGTTTTAATAAACACATTACGAAAAGATGTACCTATTTCAGAAGTATATTAAATTATTATTGTAATTATACAGTTTATATGCTACCATATTTGACGCATCAAGTATTTATAAACGGATATGATCAAGAACAAAGACTTGTGTTTGGGTCAACCCAACACAACCCAATCTAAGAAAAACAATTAAACATATTTTGGTACGTATATTGAAAGTAAAGGAAGAAATAAATAACCTTAATATTGATTCATTTGAATCAATTTGAAGACCTAGGTGAACAACTCCAACCGGTGGTGAATTTTATAAAGTCTCATGCAACGATCGAACAGTCATTGAATGGTTTAGAAGTCATACTGCCAATTCTTCAGGACATGAACCTTTTGCACTATGGTTTCCGCTAAGACCAAGATGTGGTGTTAACTGTTAAGTCCCTACTGCCTTTTCTACAATAAAAGTTGGGCACATACATTAGTCTTACTATTCAAAAGGATTTTGTTTCCTAATTGTTCTCGAACTTAATCTATCCCAATTTTAATAAAAGAGCGCATGAAATAAAGACCACCATAACGAATATCAATCTTATATCTTATATCATACATAAAAGAAGCTGCGAAACAACTATACTATTCAGGTTATATTATATCATAAGCTAGACTCTAAAATTAGGTTATCCAAACAACATTGAGTAAATACAAACACAAAAGCACTTATTATATCAGAACGTGATAAGCTATTGAAATAAGGCATACTCAAGAAAGTAACCACATAGAGCCAACATTACTTATGGCAACAATTGAAAAGCACCAAAAAGTTTTCCTAACCGAGAAGAATCTCGAACCAAGCAAGACAAATACAAATGATGAAAGATTATGGTATTTAGACAATTGTGAATGCAATCACATGACAGGAGTTAGAAACCATTTCAAGGAGATTGACGAAAAAATTACTAGAAACGTACAATTCAGGGATGGATCATACATAGAGATCAAGGGAAAAGGATTCATACTATTGGATTGCAAAAACAAAGAACAACGGGTTATCTCACAAGTATATTACATTCCAAACCTGAGGAGTAATATACAAAGCCTAAGACAATTAATGGAGAATGGTTGCAAGGTGGTCATGGAATAGGATCTATTACTACTATATAATTTAAGCGATAACATTCTGTTAAGGGTCACGCGATCGAAAAATTGACTATACAAGGAAAATTTAAGAATCGGCAAACCCGTTTGTTTACTAGCCAATCTACACGACAAGGCATGGTTATGGCATGCAAGATTGGGTAATTTGAATTTTGGCTCAATGAAGACAATGTTTTCAAAGGAATTAGTACGTGGAATACTAACCACCAAACATACGACAAGGAGCACCATTAGATTTAATATTTGGAGATATATGTTGTCCAATATCACCACCCACACCAACATGCAAAAGATGCATATTTATTCTAGTAGACGACTACTCAAGATATATGTGTGAATAATTTCTAGATTCAAAAGATCAAGCTTTTATAATCTACAATGAATTTAAGCAAAATGTGGAAAACGAACTTGGAATCAAGATAAAAATGTTAAGAATGGACAAAGGAGGAGAATTTACATCAAATGAATTCCTGCAATACTGCAAAGACAATGGCATCTCAAGACAGTTAACTGCACCATACTCACCACAACAAAATGAAGTTGTTAAACACAAGAATATGACGATTCTTTTAGCAACAAGATGTATGATGAAAGCAACAAATATGCCACAAATTTTTTAGGCAGAAGAATTGCAATCCAACAAAGTCACTTGAAGACATTACTCCATACGAAGCATTGAGGGGAAGAAAGCCAAGCCTACATCATCTTAGGATTTTTATATGCATCGCATATGCAAAGGTACCTTCACAAGACTTGACAAAATTAGACGATAGAAGTATACGAATGGTATACTTGGGTAGTGATCCAAGATCAAAAGCATATCATCTGTTTGGTCAAATTAAGAATAAAATCTGCGTCAATCAAGATGTAAAATTCAAGGAGGACGAAACATGGGATTGGGAGGAATATACTAAAGATTTCAATCTAGAAAGACCAAAATGGACTGATTTCATTATAGGGAATAATGAAACATCCGGTACTCAGTATATCTCTAATGAAAGCGAAGATCGCGAGAATGATGTTACACATAGTAACAATAATTCATATGAAGAAGAACCTACTACACCAAATTCTCATATGTCTACTCATGAGAATAGCTTAAAAGAATCCACCATCCATACACCAGACTCAAGAGCTGACACACCTTTGACAACAAATTTTTATAACACACTTGTAAGATGTTACAGGGCCTTAAATGATATATACGACAACACGGACAAATTATTACTAGTTGAAGATGAACCAAGAAACTACAAGGATTAAGCCAAGGTTGAGAAGTGGATTGAGGCTATGAAAGAAGAGATTGATTCTATCAACAAAAACAATACTTGGAGACTAACTACCCTACCAAAGGATCATAAAGCAATTGGTTTAAAATGGGTATTCAAGACAAAAAGGGATGCGGATGGAAAGATATGGAAGCACAAGGCACATTTAGTAGCCAAATGATACATTCAAGAACATGGCATAGAATTTGATGAAGTCTTCGCACCAGTAGCACGAGTCGAGACAATATGGTTAATATTGGCTCTAGCAGCATATAACAGATGGGAAGTACATCACTTGGACGTAAAGTCAACATTTCTACATGGAGAATTAAAGGATGAAGTTTATGTCTCATAACCTAAACATTTTATAAAAGAATAAGACAAAGGAAAAGTCTACAGAATCATAAAAGCACTATACGAGCTAAGATAAACGCCACGAGCATGGTATACCAAGTTAGACAACATACTGAAGACACTTGGTTTCAAGAAGTGTTCTTTAGAACAAGCAGTCTACGCAAGAAAAAGCAAGGCATCAACTCTATAAAGAGATTGATACCTTCAAAGATCAAATGAAAAAGAAGTTCAAAATGAGTGATCTTGGATTAATTGCTTATTGAATTGGTATTAAGGTTACACAGAACGGGGGTGAAATCTCAATAAAGCAAACTGGCTATGCAAACAAGATACTAAGAAATACAGGGATGTTAGATTGTAATGATGCAAAGATACCCATGGAAAAGTCTAAAGTTGACAAAAGTAACTGAAGAAAGATATGTAGACACCACTGAATATCGAAGCTTAATTAGATGTTTACGGTACTTACTACATACAAGACCTGATCTAAGTTTTTCAGTTAGATTACTTAGTCGTTTCATGCAAGAACCACAAGAACAACATATGAAAGCAATCAAGAAAATACTACGTTATATCAAAGGAACAAAGGACAATGGTATAACTTATGGGCATGAAGGAGGAAACCATATACAAGGCTACAGTGACAACTGTTATGTTATTAACACACAAGAAGGAAGAGGCACAACCAAAATATTTTTCTACTTTGGAAACTCACCTATCAGTTGGAGCACTCAGAAACAAGGAACAGTAGCACTATCCTCATGCGAATCAGAATTTATTGCAGCATCAACACAGGCACTTTGGTTGAAGAGGCTATTCAGTAAAATCACTAATACGAAGAACAAAAAGTCACAATCTACGTGGACAACAAATCTGCAATTACACTAATGAAGAATCCAGTGTTTCGCGGACGAAGCAAACACATTGATACAAAGTATCACTTTATTTGAGAATGTGTCGAGAAGGATGACATAGTGGTCGAACACATCAGTGGAGAATTACAACAAACAAACATACTCACAAAACCGCTACCAAGGATAAGATTTGTCACCATAAGGTAACTACTCAGAGTCAAAGACTTTCTTCAACATGATTGAGATTAAGGGGGTGAATGTTGAATTAATCTCGACATTAGAAGAAAACAAACTTTAGTGCTAAATATGTAAAATAGAATAGTTTGTGTAATAAGGGTTGTGTTGGTTGACATCTATTATGCCAGTACTCATTAGCTTATGATCTATATAGGACTATAGGTTTGTTTCTTAACGTCTGTTACTAAATTTAACAATAAAAATCTATTAAGACATCATCATAATAATTGTGATAGGTATGGCGAGAGTATAATGGAATGACCAGGTAAGTGAAGATTATGTTGACTAAAAGTAAAGGAGGAAATAGAGCATGGTAAAGAAGAGGGTTAAATGTCATAAACGGGCATAACACTCAATGAATATTAATTGTATGTATGCGGATAAGAAAGGTATGTGTAAATTATTACAATAATTGATTTTCTTGATTATTATTGATAACAACCAATCTATATATATGATACAAGAGAACATTCTAGACCATAAGCTTAGGCCTAATTACATGACATCCATACTAATAGGCCTAATACATATATATCTACTAATACGCCCCCGCAGTTTGAGCGGGATATGGCCGAATACTCAAACTGGTACGAAATTCCTCAAAAAGCGCAGACGGTAGTCCTTTGGTGAAAATATCATCATGATGGTAATGAGATGGTACATGAAGAACACGAACCTGACCATGAGCAACCATATCACGAACAATGTGTATATCAATCTCAATATGTTTGGTCCGCTGATGCTGAACAGGATTAGCAGTCATATACATAGCACTAACATTGTCACAATAGACAAGAGTGGCATATAATAATGGTGTATGAAGCTCTCTGAGAAGGTACGAAGCCAGGCAGTTTCGGCAACAACATTAGAAACACCTTTGTACTCAGTTTCAACACTCGATCTAGAGAGATTATGTTGCCGTTTGGCTAACCATGAGAGTAGTTTATCTCCTAAGAAAACATAATAACCAGATGTAGACCGCCTGGTAGTATAGTAACCAGCCCAATCAGCATCGGTATATGCAACAAGAGAAGCAGTAGGGGATGCATAGAGCTGTAAACCAAAATTCAATGTACCATAAACATAACGAAGCACACGCTTAAGAGCTACCAGGTGAGGCTCCTAGGGATCATGCATAAAAAACAAATCTGTTGTACTGCATAATAAATGTCCGGGCGAGTGAAAGTAAGATATTGTAGACCACTTGCAAGAATACGATAAAGTGTAGGGTCTAAAACTGGATCCGCATTAAGACCAAGTTTGGATTCCGTGTCAACTAGAGTCCGAGTGGGATTACAATTAACCATATGTGCCTGCTCCAAAAGCTCCATAGCATACTTCCATTAAGAGAGGAGCATACCTGTAAAATCACGGGTAAGAGATATCCCCAAAAAGTAATTAAGGGGTCCCAAGTCAGTCATATCAAACTCCTAACGTAAAGAAGAAATAATGCGTTGCAGCAAAGCTGTAGAGGAGGCTGTCAGAACAATATCATCAACATAGATTAATAAATAAGCAACCTTAGTACCATGCTGATAAATAAATAATGATGAAGCACATCGATGGGAATAGAAACCAACTCGAATAGCATAACTAGAAAACCGCTGAAACCAAGCACGCGGTGCTTGTTTCAAACCATATAATAAGCGTTACAAATGATAAACATGTTGGGGAAATCTAGGATCAACAAACCCTGGAGGCTGATACATATAAACAGTCTCTAATAAACCACCATTAAGAAAAATATTCTTAACATCTAGTTGATGAACTGGCCAATCACGTGATAAAGCGAGGCTGAGAACTGTACGAATGGTAGCCGGTTTAGCAACCGGACTAAACGTGTCACCACAATCAACACAATATGCTGACTACACCCGTTAGCAACAAGATGAGCCTTATACCTGCTTAAAGATCCTTCCCCATGATACTTATGTCTGAACAACCACATAGACCGAACCACATTAACATTTGGTGGTTTCAAAACAAGAACCCAAGTACCATTTTAGGAGATTTACGTCTATATCCTTAAAAAACTTTAAAATTACATCATTATCCTTTCAAATTTTATAATTACTTTATTCCTTCAAAACTCTATAATACAAATGGTTATCATAAAAACACATATTTATCATATTTAAGTATGATATTGATTACAAAGTACTTTTTTATAATCTATCTTTTGCATGCTATATTAATAATATACCCCTGCATTCATCAAATTGGAAAAATATAATATCTTTCATAATGCTTCTAACTAATAAAAATGCTTTATGTGTTTTACTTTAAGCTCGTTTGAAATAAATGTAAATAGCAATTTACAAGGATTTATATCCGATAAATTAATTTTGGCTTTTAATTTTCAACCCTTGCATTCAACAATTACTAGCCGTAATTGATTATTGAGTATATTCAACACCTGTTTCATTTCTTTCTTTTGATTTCTATATGCAATTGGGTATTGCCACAACGAATTCATTCATCTGGTGAATATATAATTATAAATTTTGAATATTGATCTATTTTAATTTCATTCTCATCTTTGCAACAAAAACCCTTTTAAAAACTGTGTTGACTTAATTAAAAAATAGGGTTTTTTTGTATAAAATAAATGGTAAAATTTCAAGTTAGTTTTTTTTATATGGAGAGTTTTCAGTTTTGAATTCTATGCTATATATATAATTTATACATATATTTTTTTTAATGGTTTGCCACTCATTTTAATCCAAGCTTGGCTTATTACTTAGTCTTTGTTAAGGCTCCACGTCAATCTGAAACCTCGTAAACCTATTAACAATGATTTTTTCACGGCCCCTTTGTATGCAAGGTTTGACTTCCACCCTTTAATTAGTATCAAGTTATCTCCATTCAATATTTGTTTCTAGATTTCAATCACTTTCACTTTAATAATAAGAGCAGATCTTCAATTGGTATAATCGTTGATTTTCCAATCTCAATTAAAAAAACCATTCATTGACTTTCTAATCTTTAATCTATACAAGGTAATCGTTGATGTTGTTTTCTTTATAATTTTTGGACCGAAATTTGATGTTGTGGTTCTTGTTTTGTTTGGATTTTATATTTCGAAGTTCTGTTTTTCGATCTAAATTTAGGGTTCTAAGTTAACTACTATGTATTCAAAATTTAATCTCACATTTAGAAATTAATTACCTTTTGGTGTTTTCAAAAAAATGGTGTGGGTCTTTGGTATATATAATGCTACTACTGATAACAAGAGGTGATACGTTAATTCTCCTTTTTAGGCTAAGAAAAAGTGGAAACAAATTTTATAAGTTAAGAAAAAGTGGAAACAGATTATCTCATCTGAGAAATCTTAGATACTTCGTCCTGTTCATGGAAGCTAAATTTCAAAGTTTTTTCGTGTAAGCTACATACTAAAGTGGTTGTTTGAGATTGCTTATCAAAACTAATAAATGGCCACAAAGTGGGTTGTTTGGTATTTCTTACAAATAAGGATATCACTTCACTATAGGGTAAAACTTTTTAGTAAAACTTTTGTATTGGTCACACTTTCTTTATTTACTTTGACGGGGATGATTGACATTGCTTGTGACAATGGTTTGTTGATACTCATGTTCTTATATACATTTTTTAACAGGTTCGGCTATTGCCACTTGAGCCATAAAACTTGCTGAAATTATACATGAAGTTATTATGTAATTGTTGCTTTAGACAAGATCTTTCCAAAGGAATCAATTGATCCAAGGAAACTAGAAAATTGGAACCGAAAGGTAATCCATGCTTTGTGATTTTCATGCTCCGTGATTATAAAATTAAGGTGCCTTGGTCTAATTTATAATAGTCATTACATTGGTTTATTTTAGACCTTCCCTTTGTGACTTAATTTTGATTTATATTTGTTAATTTTCCCATATTATAAGTAAGATTTTTGACCCGCTTTCAACTAAGTTATGTTATCTTAATTTTACTCTTTACGCGAATTGACCTGTCCTAAGCAAACGTGTTACCGTATCCTCTTGTAATTTTAAACGAGCGATATTTATATGTTTTAGAAAGGTCAAAGTTGATGTTGGCCATATCGGGGTCCGGAGGACTTGGTTAATGTGGTAATTGGAACATACAACTACAATTTATTCTTTTTTCGACACCATGTAAGTTCATTGAAAGACTTTGTATATCTCTTATAGATTGAGTGATGTTTGAAAATAGATGTGGATACTTGGCACGAATTTGATCTTCGCGTTCCCATGTAAATTCTGGTCCTCTTTTAGAGTTCCATCTTACTTTGACTATAGGAATACGACTTTGTTTCAGTTGCTTGACTTCTCGATCCATAATCTCCACTGGTTCTTCCACAAAGTTGAGTTTGTCATCGAGCCGAAGCTCTTTCATTGGAATGACAAGGGATTCGTCAGATAAGCATTTCTTTAGATTAGAAACGTGGAAGGTATTGTGGACATTACTGAGCTCTTCAGGAAGCTCAAGTTTATATGCCACTGGACCAATCCGTTCAAGGATTTTGAATGGTCCAATGTACCGGGGATTAAGCTTTCCTCGTTTTCCGAATTGGATGACACCTTTACGAGGTGATACTTTCAACATAACACGATCTCCAACTTGAAATTCTAAAGGCTTTCGCCTGACATTGGCGTAACTTCTTTGCCGATCTCTTACAGCCTGCAAGCGTTGTCGAATTTGCACTATCTTTTCAGTGGTTTCATGAATTATTTCTGGTCCTGTGAGTTGGACATCTCCATTTTTGGCCCAGCAAACAGGTGATCTGCACTTTCAACCATAGAGTGCTTCAAACGGTGCTGCCTTAATACTGGCATGATAACTGTTATTGTAAGATAATTCCACCAATGGTAAGTGTCTTTTCTATCATTTTCCAAAGTCTATGACACAGGCTCGAAGCATGTCTTCGAGTTTTTGAATGGTTCTTTCACTTTGTCCATATGTTTTGGGATGATATGCCGTACTCATGTCTAATTGAGTACCCAAGGCACTTTGTAGTGATTCCCAGAATATGGATGTGAAATGACTGTCATGATCCGAGATGATGGATATTGGAACACCATGCCGGGAGACTTTTTCTTTGATGTACAACATGGTAAGGGTTTCCATACTATCTGTCTCTCAGGTAGGTATGAAATGTGCGGATTTTGTAAGGCGATCGACAGTGACCTAAATTGTGTCATGTCCGTTTGATGTTTTAGGAAGTTTTGTAATGAAGTCCATTGTTATTCTTTCCCATTTCCACATAAGAATCTCTGGTTGTACTAGTAAGCCGGATAGCTTCTAAAATTATGCCTTAACTCTAGAACATGTCAAACATTTGCCAACATATTCCGCGAAGATTGCCTTCATGTTAGGCCACCAATAGAGTTTCTTTAGATCCTGATACATTTTGTCAGAACCCGGGTGAATGGAATATTTTGATTTATGAGATTCATGCATGATCAAGTCCCTTAGATTACCAAAGAGTGGTAACCAGCTTTGATTCTTGATATAACGAGTTCCATCAGGACGTACTTCAAACGCTTTGTCTATTCCTCATAAATTCTCAGCCTTGATGTTTTCTTCCTTGAGTGCTTCAGTTTAAGCTTCGAGAATTTGTGATGGTAGTTTTGGATGAACGGTCATGATTAATGATCTGATTCGGAGTGGTTTGATTCGTTCTTTTCGGCTTAAGGCATCTGCTATGACATTTGCCTGTCCATAATGATAGCGAATCTCACAATCGTAATCTGCAAGCAATTCTAACCAATGGCGTTGCCTCATGTTTAATTCTTTCTGATGAAGAATATGTTGAAGGCTTTTATGATCGGTGAAAACCATACACTTTGTGCCATACAGATAGTGTCTCCAGATTTTAAGAGCGAACACAACTGCTCCTAATTCGAGATCATGAGTGGTATAGTTTTCTTCATTAGGCTTAAGTTGTTAGGATGCATATGCAATGACTTTTTCTTTTTGCATTAATACTGCTCCCAGATCTTGAAGAGATGCATCACAGTAAACAACAAAGTTATCGTTTCCTTCTGGTAATGCTAAGATTGAAGCTTTACAAATTTTTTGTTTTAGCAATTGGAAAGTCGTCTCCTGATCTTTTTCCCATATATATTTCTTGTTTTTCTGGGTTAATTCAGTCAAAGACTTTGTAATCTTTGAAAAATCTTTAATAAATCTTCGATAATAGCCGGCAAGTCCTAAGAATTGATGAACTTTCGTGGTGTAGTGGGAGATGCCTTGTTCTTAACTGCTTCAATCTTGGCGGGGTCAACATGAAGTACTTGACTATCAATTAGGTGTCCAAGAAATTACACGATACGAATCCAAAAATCACATTTGGAGAACTTGGCATACAACTTCTCTTTCTTGAGTAATTCTAGGGTTATTCTCAGATGATTTGCGTGTTTTTCTTCGTTACGAGAGTAGATGAGAATATCATCGATGAACACTATTATAAATTTATCCAAGTATGGTTTACACACACGATTCATGAGATCCATGAATACCGCAGGTATGTTAGTTAAACCAAATGGCATCACTTGAAATTCAAGTGTCTGTATCTTGTTCTGAAAGCAGTCTTAGGAATATCTTCATCCCTAACACTGAATTGATGATAACATGATCTTAGGTCGATTTTTGAGTAGACACTCGAACCTTGAAGTTGGTCGAATAAGTCATCGATTCTAGGTAATGGGTAACGATTCTTTACAGTAAGTTTATTCAACTCCCGATAATCGATACACATTCTGAAGGATTCGTCTTTCTTTTTAATAAATAAGATAGGAGCTCCCCAGGGTGAAGTACTTGGTCGTATAAAACCTCAGTCTGACAATTCTTGAAGTTGATTAGATAGTTCCTGCATTTCTAAAGGAGCTAATCTATAGGGTGCGCGGGCTACAAGCGTTGCTCCGAGAATTAAATCGATTTGGAATTCTACTTAGCAAACGGAAGGGAGGCCAGGTAGATCTTCAGAAAAACTTCTAGGAATTCTTTAACTACGGAAATATCTTCTAATCTCTTCTTGTCTGACTTCTTCTTCTCTGTTACTTGGATCATTAAAACTTGACAACCTCGGGATATGTATCGTTCGGTTTTTATTTAAGATATGAGATTTATTCAGGTCTTACTTCGGTCACCTCGAATGATCAAATTTTCATTGTCAATAGGAATGTGAACGACTTTCTCGTCACAAAGAATTTTGTCATGATACTTGGATAACCAGTACATACCGATGACAACATCAAAACTACCGAGTTTAATCAGCATGCGATCGATTTCAAAAGATTGATTTAGCAAGGTTAAGGTGCAACCCTGGATAACGGTGTTTGTACTTACTAGGTTTTCGTCAGCCATTTCGATATCATAAAAGGTATCTATTTTAATAGGCAGGATATTTAGCATAGAGGCAAGAGATGTGGATATGAAGATTTTATCGGCTCCGGAATCAAATAATACTCTAGCTAAATGCCAGTTTAGGAGAAACATACCCGTAACTACGTTCGGGTCTTGATGAACTTTCCTATCCCTTAGCATGTAGGCTCTTCCCTGGGCATTGATGTTGGTCTTTCGGCACTGATTTGTATAATGCCCTTTTCCTCCACAGGCATGACAAATAACAGTCACTGGTAGTTGATTACTTCTAGTGGCTGGCCTCTTATTTTGGCAGTTCTTGGTCAAATGGTCCACCTTGTTGTAAGTATTACACTTAACAGTACAAGGTCCGCTGTGATAGAGATCACATTTTCTACATAATGGGAGGTTTCTGGCATACCTATTGTTCTCAGCAGGAGTGGCAGCATACGCTTTGACAGCTTCTTGCCTTCGGTTCTGTTATGGTTGGTGATTGTTTGAGTGGTTGTTGGTGTTGGTGTTACGGTAGTTGTTGTTGTTGCGGTAATTATTGTTGTTGAAAGTTCTTCTGTCGTCAAACTTTCGTTTATGATCACTTGATACTTGCAACGAAGTGTGCTTTGTTACTTGATCCATTAGCCTTTTGGCTATGTTAATGGCTTCTTTTAAAGTTTGGGGTTTTGAGGCGGTAACATTCCCTTCAATACTTCTAGGTAACCCTCCGATGAAGGCTTCCAGGAGTTTCTCGGTGTTTCGTACCGTGTTCGGGCATAAGACTGCTAATTCTTGGAATCTTCTAACGTAAGGTTTAAGATCATTTCCTTTTACAGTCAGATTGTAAAGTTCATCTTCCATCTTTCTCAATTCAGTTCGAGGCCAATACTTGTTTGTTAAGAGCCTCTTTAACTCAGTCCAGGTTATTTGATTGGATTGATCTACTCCCATAGGTTGGGCGTATGCATTCCACCAGGACAAGGCATCAACATTACTTTTTTTTCCTTGGCACATTTGCTTTGAGAGAATACTGATTCGGTTCGTTCAAACCAATGGATGAGGCCAACTGCTCCTTCCGTACCATTGAAGTTGAAAGGTTAACAACTTATGAATTCTTTGTAGTTTCCCGTTTTTGCTACAAGAGTTCCAGTAGGACCGGTGTTTCTGTTGGGATTACTATACCTGCCATTGCTGCAGCTTGTACTTCCAGAGCCGTAGTGACACTGTCAGCAACTAGTTTATTAATGGCAGCTTGAGTCATGGTCGGTGCTTCAGATGTTGACGTCCTTTTGGGAGGCATTCTATCAACATAAGACAACACGTAATAAGAATGATATCACAAGTCTTAAAATGATTAAAGTGCAAAAATAAACATTGTCACAATAGTGATATCGAAATCATAGATAATTCATATCAAATAAGTATCTATAATTTATTTAGAAGTCAGGGTATGAGTTATAATGATGATGACGGAGATGATGATGCAAGAGAGATATGAAATAACAAGGTATATAACGGGATTGTCATTGTATTATATCATGAACAACTTGCCTTTGTACTATACATAGTCAAGATTTGACAAGTATTTTTATTTATACCACACATCTCGTGGCTAGGTTCTAATATAAGCGATAACTAAGATCTAATCTAATAGTCCGATGGTCCTTCTTGGCTGATCTTGAGTTCATTGATGGCATTCAAAAGACTTTCCTTATCTTCTTGATGATGAATCTGGATATCATTGACGATGTGTTCTAGATCAGTAATTCTGAAGCGAGCCAGAGAAATTTTGTGGTTATTTCCTATATGCTTCTTCTGAAGTTTAGAAATTTAAGCACGAGCTTGTTGGAGTTCTGCTTCTAGATTGTCAAAGACTTGTTGGATAATCACCCGACCTTTTCAGAGTCCTTCAATTTTATCTTCCATGTATTCAGTACGGTCGAGAGAAAGTTCATCTAGATGATTCAAGAATTCCTCAATTTGCTCCTCGTAACGTTCCAGACTTGTCTTACGAGAGCTTTCTCCTATCTCAAAGTCTTGAGGTAGGGTAGAAGTAGATGAGGATGAACAACCTCATTTCTTTGGTGGTAGTAGTCCTTCAAGAAGAAAGAATTCTTAAGGATTAAGAATTAATGATTGAGGTATGATAGTTAGAGGTGGGATAGGTGATTTTTCAGCATAGAATGCTTGTATAACTTTCATGTAGGGATCATCAGGAAAGAGCGAAAGAGTTGGTGAAGCTATTGAAACTACGCCAAATGAGTTTGAAGAGCTAGAATATGTTTTTCCCGGTGAAGCTGTAACATAGTCCGGAGAAGCTGGAATAAAGTCGGGAAAGTTAAAGGAAAAAGCACCCTCAATATCGGAAGTAAGATGGTTGGGAGACTACATCACTCTATTAACAACCCAGCGGTAAATAACATAAGTTATTTATATAATAGTAGAATAGTTATGTATCTTTACATACTATTCCGGAAATGTAGTGGTACGGAGGACTTTCTTGGCTAGAAAAAGAAAAGTAGTTATAGTTAAGGTTTCAAACCTTTTTCTCTATAACCGTGGCTCTTGATACCAATCTATAACACCCTCATTTTTACACATATAGCAGCGGAAGCTAATCTGGGGTATTGTTTCATAGTACAACAGTCATAATCATATAAAACGAATCGTAAAGAGATGTTTTTGGAAAATTTAGTTATCATTCATTTATTCATCAGAGTTTTTACAAAAAGTGAGGTCCCAAAATCTACATGAAAACATAAAGTTTGAATGATAACAGTTTAGCCATCTTCAAGTCCGTGCCACTCCGTGCCATAAGTTGCTCAATTACCTGAGATAAACATGCTAAAAGTCAACACAAAGGTTGAGTGAAATTTATAGGTTTAAGTAAAGTAGTTTGAATACAAGTTCAATAGTGGGTTACGTTGTTATATACCCATAGTTTGTAATAATTGCATGCGTGTACAATTATCATGGAAAACAATATTATTACCCTAAGCTCATGACACCGAAGCCTTAGGCTAATCAATAACCACAAATAATTACCCTAACAGGTATCTTTGCTAAAACACCCGTAAAGTTATTCAAATGTGTGCTATTGGTTACCGATAGTATAGGTAGACCAACAGGGAGTCCAGTCCCAAATAGATCTATTCACAGCATTTGCGCTTACCCCGACGAGTAATTAACGGTTCATGATAGTGGAGACTTAATGGAAAAAGTAGGGACTTAGGCAATAATGTATCAGGATAGCATACAGAAAAATACTTGCATTCATGGTTTATAGCATGTATCCCCCTCGCGGGTTTATGAAACATTTAAAAGATTGAAAGCGAGGCTATGAACTCACCTTAATAGTACAAGGAAATCTGATTGATGGCAAAAGTATATGAAATGAAAGTAACGGCTTCATCACAAAACCTGGGTAATATGTCAAGTCTTAGTTTGATTGGATATGTTTTATGTCATAATGAAATATCACTTTGATTGGATTTATTATGGAAATATTGTATCGTTGTTCGGGCCATCATAATTCAAAGGTCATGTAGTAAACGTTTGAGGAGCCAGGACACTTTAAATCGTAAATCCAGCAAACTCGTCAAAACGTATACTCAAATGAAACCCCTTACATGAAGCTCCCTAGTAATGTCATACATTATAGTTTTAAGTTTCTTCAAAAGATAGAATAATTTAGATATATTTTTATAAAAATATAATATTTTATAAGTTTGCAAAATTGGCAATATATACACTTGATTTATAAACTTTTACAAGTTTAGTCCTTTATATATAAAGTATATATATTTAAAATCTTTAACTTTGAAACTTGAAAAAATAGGTCCTTATAGTTATAACTTTAAGAAAATGACATTTTCAGCCCCTTTAGTTATAAATTTCAGAAAGTTATGATATATACCCCTATGCATGGAAACTTTTGCAAAACAAGTCCAGAAAGCCATGCAAGGTTATTTTAAGATTCAAAATGATATTTGCAGGTTATAGCTTATTATTATAAGCTAAAATAAGAAGTTTTAACGTAACAAAAGTTTAGAAAAAGGATCCGTTAGCTAGAAATCAAAACGGGTCATTTTTAGGGTTTTTATCAAAAACACATAGGTTTGAGGATTCAAAGCTTCAATCAAGAGTTCATATATGATCTTAAGAGGATTATGAACTTTATTGTACAGAATATAAGCTTATGGAACAAGATCTTAGGCTTACTTGAGCTAAAATGGGTCATAATGGGGTTTTCAGGTTCGTACGCCTAGTAACGACTTCAAGGCTTCATTTTTCTTGATTCTTGGCTTCTATTATGAGCTTAGGGACTTCTCTTGATCTTCTATTGTTGCTATGGAAGAGTTATAATTCCATTTGAGGGTATGAGATGAGATGTGTGGGATGAAGTGAAAGGTATGCTTGGTTCGGCTATTTATAGGGTGAAAACACTTGGTGCTTAAGTTTTCTTGGCTTCTAAGGGCTTGATAAGTGTCTAAGCTAGCTGAGGTGACTAAGGAGGGCTAGTATGGTGAATATTATAAGATAGAAACTAGCCATGAAGTGTTGGAAAGGTGTTTTAGAGGCCACGGCATACAAAGAGAAAGGAGGTGACAAGGAGGTGATCAAGGTTCTTGTAAGCTACTTGGTTGCTTGCTTGGTGATGTCATAGAGGTGTTAGGGTGCTTGCTTGAGGTGCTTGGTTGCTAGGTTGGGTGTAAAATGGGTCAAAATGGAAAGAAAATGGTGCCGGGTTGGTTTTTCTTTCGGGTTAGGGTTTAGGGTTTTAAAATGTGAATTAGGGTTAGGATTAAGGGTAGATTAAGGTTTAGGATTAGTGTTAGGACTGATATTAGGGCTTAGGATTAAGGTTTAGGGCTTAGTTTTAGGTTTAGGGTTTAGTTTTTAGTTGAAAGTGAAATTAGGGTTTAGGGTTTTGTTTTTATGATTTAGGGTTTTAAAACATGGATTAGGGTTAAGATTATGGATAGATTAGGGTTTAGGAGTCATGAATTAAGTACTTGTACCTTGTGTTAAAGTGGTGTAAAGTTTAAACATGGTTTAGAAGCTTAAATGACCTAATTAGGTTTTTAGGCATTATTGACTTGTATATTGAGCTTAAATGAGTTGTACATTGACTTGGAGGGAAAATATAATTCAAATATTGTGCATTGTACACTTGTACACATGCTTGAAGGTTTGCACATTCATTTTTATATGTATACATTACATATAATTTAGGGTTTTGATGTAAACGTTAACGTTTAATGCTTGTTTTGAAATAACGTTTTGAAAAGTACGTTAAATGGATAATGTACTTAGTAAAAATGATATTAGGAATATAGGTCTTGACATATTAGGATGTTTATATGATATAAACATAGATATAGATGGCATTGATAGAGGTTGCGTGAGCTCGTTTACTTTAGAGATGCAAGTTACGTTGCATATTGAGATAAAGCAAAAAATTTCCCTGTAAGAAGGTGATATATTTATAATAGATGGATATTACATTGCATCTAATTTAATAGATAGATATTACAGTGCATCTAATTTAATAGATGGATATTTACATTGATGAAAATTACGGGTTGTTATAGTCTCCCTCCCTTAAAAGAAATCTCGTCCCGAGATTTAGTTGGATGCCGGAGTGATGTTTGAAAACAGATGTGGATACTTGGCACGAATTTGATCTTCGCGTTCCCATGTAAATTCTGGTCCTCTTTTAGAGTTCCATCTTACTTTGACTATAGGAATACGACTTTGTTTCAGTTGCTTGACTTCTCGATCCATAATCTCCACTGGTTCTTCCACAAAGTTGAGTTTGTCATCGAGCCGAAGCTCTTTCATTGGAATGACAAGGGATTCGTCAGATAAGCATTTCTTTAGATTAGAAACGTGGAAGGTATTGTGGATATTACTGAGCTCTTTAGGAAGCTCAAGTTTATATGCCACTGGACCAATCCGTTCAAGGATTTTGAATGGTCCAATGTACCAGGGATTAAGCTTTCCTCGTTTTCCGAATCGGATGACACCTTTACGAGGTGATACTTTCAACATAACACGATCTCCAACTTGAAATTCTAAAGGCTTTCGCCTGACATTGGCGTAACTTCTTTGCCGATCTCTTGCAGCCTGCAAGCGTTGTCGAATTTGCACTATCTTTTCAGTGGTTTCATGGATTATTTCTGGTCCTGTAAGTTGAACATCTCCAACTTCGGCCCAGCAAACAGGTGATCTGCACTTTCGACCATAGAGTGCTTCAAACGGTGCTGCCTTAATACTGGCATGATAACTGTTGTTGTAAGAGAATTCCACCAATGGTAAGTGTCTTTCCCATCCTTTTCCAAAGTCTATGACACAGGCTCGAAGCATGTCTTCGAGTGTTTGGATGGTTCTTTCACTTTGTCCATCGGTTTCGGGATGATATGCCGTACTCATGTCTAATTGAGTACCCAAGGCACTTTGTAGTGATTGCCAGAATCTGGATGTGAAATGACTGTCACAATCCGAGATGATGGATATTGGCACACCATGCCGAGAGACTATTTCTTTGATGTACAACCTGGTAAGGATTTCCATACTATTTATCTCTCGGGTAGGTATGAAATGTGCGGATTTTGTAAGGCGATCGACAATGACCCAAATTGTGTCATGTTCGTTTGATGTTTTGGGAAGTTTTGTAATGAAGTCCATTGTTATTCTTTCCCATTTCCACATAGGAATCTCTGGTTGTACCAGTAAGCCGGATGGCTTCTGACATTCTGCCTTAACTCTAGAACATGTCAAACATTTGCCAACATATTCCGCGATGATTGCCTTCATGTTAGGCCACCAATAGAGTTTCTTTAGATCCTGATACATTTTGTCAGAACCCGGGTGAATGGAATATTTTGATTTATGGGACTCATGCATGATCAAGTCTCTCAGATTACCAAAGAGTGGTAACCAGCTTCGATTCTTAATACAACGAGTTCCATCAGGACGAATTTCAAATGATTTGTCCATCCCTCGTAGGTTTTCGGCTTTGATGTTTTCTTCCTTGATTGCTTCGGTTTGAGCTTCGAGGATTTGAGTTGGTAATTTTGGGTGAAGAGTCATGATCAATGATCTGATTCGGAGTGGTTTGATTCGTTCCTTTCGGCTTAAGGCATCTGCTACGACATTTGCCTTTCCAGGGTGATAACGAATCTCACAATCATAATCTGCAAGCAATTCTAACCAACGGCGTTGTCTCATGTTCAACTCTTTCTGATCAAGGATGTGCTGAAGACTTTTATGATCAGTGAACACAGTACATTTGGTGCCATACAGATAGTGTCTCTAAATTTTAAGAGCGAACACTACTGCTCCTAATTCGAGATCATGAGTGGTATAGTTTTCTTCATTAGGCTTAAGTTGTCGGGATGCATATGCAATAACCTTCTCTCTTTGCATTAACACTGCTCCCAGACCTTGATGGGATGCATCACAGTAGACAACAAAATCGTCATTTCCTTCGGGTAATGCTAAGATTGGAGCTTCACAAAGTTTTTGTTTTAGCAATTAGAAAGCCGTCTCTTGATCTTTTTCCCAGATATACTTCTTGTTTTTCTGGGTTAATTTAGTCAGAGGCTTTGCAATTTTTGAGAAACCTTGGATGAATCTTCGGTAATAGCCGGTGAGTCTTAAGAATTGACGAACTTCCATGGGTGTAGTAGGAGATGTCCAGTTATTAAACTCTTCAATCTTGGTGGGGTCAACATGAATTCCTTGACTATCAATTAAGTGTCCAAGAAATTGCACCATGCGGATCCAGAAATCACACTTGGAGAACTTGGCATATAGTTTCTCTTTTTTGAGTAATTCTAGGATTATTCACAGATGATTTACGTGTTCTTCTTTATTACGAGAGTAGATGAGAATATCATCGATGAATACTATCACAAATTTATCTAGGTATTGTTTACACACACGATTCATGAGATCCATGAATACAGCAGGTGTGTTAGTTAAACCAAATGGCATAACTTGAAATTCATAGTGTCCGTATCTTGTTTTGAAAGCAGTCCTTAGAATATCCTTCATCCGCACGTCTCAGTTGAGGATAACATCATCTTAGGTCGATTTTTTTTTGAGTAGACACTGAACTTGAAGTTGTCGAATAAGTCATCGATTTCATTCTGGTAATGGGTAACGATTTGCTTTAGCAATAAGTTTTATTCATCATTCCCGGTAATCGATACACACATTCTGAAAGATCCGTCTTTCATTTTAAATTAAAATAAGAACAGGAGCTCCCCAGGGTGAAATTACTTGGTCGTATAAAACCTCGGTTTGACATTCTAGAAGTTGATAATATATATCCCTATCCTGCATTTCTGAAGGAGCTAATCTATAGGGTGCGCGGGCTACAGGCGTTGCTCCTGGAATTAAATCGATTTGGAATTCTACTTGGCGAACGGGAGGGAGGCCAGGTAGATCTTCAGGAAAAACTTCTGGGAATTCTCTAACTACGGGAATATCTTCTAATCTCTTCTCGTCTGACTTCTTCTTCTCCGTTACTTGGATCATGAAAACTTGACAACCTCGGGATATGTATCGTTCGGTTTTTATACAAGATATGAGATTTAGTCGGGTCTTACTTCGGTCACCTCGAATGATCAAAGTTTCATCGTCAATAGGAATGTGAACGACTTTCTCGTCATAGAGAATTTTGGCATGATACTTGGACAACCAGTCCATACCGATGACAACGTCGAAACTACCGAGTTTAATCGGCATGAGATCGATTTTGAAAGATTGATTTAGCAAGGTTAAGGTGCAACCCTGGATAACGGTGTTTGTGCTTACTAGGTTTCCGTCAGCCATTTCGATATCGTAAAAGGTATCTATTGTAATAGGCGGGATATTTAGCATAGAGGCAAGAGATGTGGATATGAAGCTTTTATCGGCTTCGGAATCAAATAATACTCTAGCTAAATGCTGGTTTAGGAGAAACATACCCGTAACTACGTTCGGGTCTTGATGAGCTTTCCTATCCCTTAGCATGTAGGCTCTTCCCTGGGCATTGATGTTGGTCTTTCGGCACTGATTTATATAATGCCCTTTTTCTCCACAGGCATGACAAATAACAGTCACTGGTAGTTGATTACTTCCAGTGGCTGGCCTCTTGTTTTGGCTGTTCTTGGTCAAATAGCCCACTTTGTTGCAAGTATTACACTTAACAGTTGTCCTCAGCAGGAGTGGCAGAATATGCTTTGACCTTGATAATATGAATGTTGGATTTATTATGGTTATTCTATGTGTTGTTATTATGAATGTTGAGTAAATTAACATGTTTGGTTAAGTGCTATATGAATATTATGGATCAAACTTGACTTTTGAATAAACTTTTGATATGAATGATATAAGTTTGATACTTTTGAACTTGGACTCTTTAATCTTTGTTTGATCACCACTTATCCCGGAAATAGGTCAAAAGAATCCGGTTAAGTGATTGATTTCCAAGTTGTTTGTCTATGACAACTAGACCTTAGCCTTGTGAGGATTGGCTAAGTAAACGAACATTAAACCAAGTACAAAAGGCTTAAAAGCTAAACCTTATGTCTAACGAACTTGGTTTAGCAAATTTATATTATTCATTATCAAAGCACGAATCACACTTAAAGCATTTTTCATAATAAAGGATAAAGGCCGAAAGGGTTTTTCATTATGAACAATAGATAATCTTTCTAAGTAATTAAACATTCTTAAATTGATTATAATTTCATTTATGAATCATTCATGTTTATCCATAATATTTCTTGTTTCTTAACCAAATATGTCCTTTTTATCTTGAATTTAGTTATTATCTTTAGATCCGTGACAGTCTATAAGATAAGTACCTTTTCGTAATATTATCGACTTATTCTTAGAATACCCAATCCCGTGGAACGACCTGGTCTTACCTAAAATATTATACTACATACGTGGCTTATACTTTTACCAGTGTGTTTCCCTATAATAAAATCGGCATTTTTAGTCATTATAAATTTAAAGCTTTCGAAACACATCAAAGTTTTTGGCGCCGTTGCCGGGGATTGATTTTGTTCTTGAATAAGTCATTTATATTACAAATCAAAAATTTTCAAACTCGCCGTACAGTTTTCTGGCAAACTGACCAAATTTTCTTCAGGAAGTACGCCACACATAAACCTTGTGCGCCGGTTTTTTTGCAAAAACTCAAAATGTACGCCGCACTTCCTGCCCCTTTCACAAACAGAACCAGTTTTTAAGAGAGAAACACACCAAAACACCAACCCTAAAAATTATAAATTATAAATTGACAATTTTGGAAATGTGAAGTTTACTCCTTGTGTTCATGATTGACAACATCTTGTATTATCACAGTTCATACATTAAAATTAAAAAAAAACAAAAAGAAATGTTTGATGCATTGCTTGTTTAAATTTATAAATACCTATGTGTATCTTTTATTTTATAAATGTTGCCTGCTTAACTTTAGTATTAAACATTATAAGAGAAATAAAAATACAAAAATAAAAAATTTTACACATAAAATTCAGAAAGTACGCCGCACTTCTTATGAAGTGCGCCGTACTTTCCTACCTAAAACCAAACAAATTACTTGTTTCTTCGTTTTTGAACGAAAATCACTTGCATTAAAAAATTCTATCTTTATTGATAATTTGTAAGTGTAAAAAGCTATTGCTATCTGTTTTAACCAACCCACTAATGGTTATTTTCACGTTGTCTTATTCTATAAGAATTATGGACCCAAATTCAAGTCTCGGAAAAATTTGCTTGGGAGACAATGTGATTGAGATATCAAGTGACAAAATCGAAGGATTGGGAGATTGGAATTCTCCGGAATATCAAGACACGGCTGGTAGTAAAGGAAAGAAAGTGGTGAACACATTCAGTTTCTACAGGATGGAAACTGACAAGATTAGTGAACGGTACATAGCATAGTGCTTTGTGAATGGTTTGGAAGCATATGATGGTGAAATCAACTTAGCACTTGATGAGAACCTGATATCGAATGAGTACGCAGTTAAGTTGTGTTTGGACTATTAAATGAGGAAAGGTAAAAAAATTGGTTAAGAAAGAGATGATCGTTGCCTTGAAGGGAGAGCTATATTTTGTGAAGTTTATCATAAACCCTAAGGAAGATGATGTTGAGCCTGGAGTAATTTTAGGAAGATCATTCCTAAGGTTGGCTAAAGGAATTGTTGACTTTGGGGACGGGGTAATCACTATTCATCCTGAACCAGATCCATTCGATGATGATTATGAGAAAATGGGAAAGAGCTCAGACGATTAGGATCAGTTACTTGATTTCAATTTCGATGATATACCAAAGTTTGGAGAAGAACTACTTGATGGGGAAAAGCAACCGTAACAAAAAGAAAGCAATGGAGAACCTTGATCTGTTCTATCAAGATATTGGACCGTCCTCGTCAGCCGGGAGGCATTTAACTCAAGAAGAGGCGGCAAAAGAGGAATTGGCAATGCGGATTAGCCAAAGATATGCTCTGTTAGAAGAAGAGAGGCCTTTAATCGAGACCATGGCCTATAATGACAAATATAAGAAGATACTCAATGAAATTTGGAAAGATAAGGTGGAATTGGATGGAAAGACTATGAAAGAAGATGAAGAAGCAGTAAAAAGAATTAACGGAGAAGCATTAAAGGAAAAAGACGATCCTGGTGCATTCATATTTCCTATCAGATTGGAAGGGAAAGTTAACAAAATTGCATTGGCAGATACTGGGTCGGACATGAACACTATGCCCTACCGAATCTATGAGCAGTTAGGAAGAGATAATTTGAAAAATGAGGATAGAGGGATCACAATGATAAACCACACTCAGGCAGAAGCTATGGGAAAACTTAGCAATGTTCTCTATCAGGTAGGAGTCACTAGATTGATTGTCGAGTTCCTAATCCTGGATATTCCAATTAATTGTGATTCACCGATAGTTGTTGGCCGAGGGTTCTTGCGTGCGATTGGTGGCATGATAAATACCTCAGATAGAATTTTTTCAACCTTTGATGGGTTTTGTCACCATTTTGTGCTGCAATGTCAGATTATATAAGAAACGTAGAAAGTGATAGTGATGATGAGGAGGAGTATGTGATAAAGAGAAATAATTTCAGAGCACCAATATACGGCCCAAGACCTGCTCCATATCTAAGCTGTACTAATCCATAAGATCAAGCATCAGCTATACAAGCAGTAACAAACCCGTTCAGAAAAATCAGTGTTTGGAAGAAAGCAGTTAGCTTCCTTGGTTCATTACCAGTGCCATTAAAGCTAGTCAACTAGAAGCCCGAATATAAAGGATCGTATACTAAAGAAGAAGAAGCAACAGGGCAGTGGAGAACAAAAACTAATTCTCTAATCCCAACCTTTCAAACACAACGAAAATCAGGATATGATACATAAGGGAAAATACTTCTATCAAGGGGTTCACAACAAAGAAACAAACGTAAACACAAAAAGTTTACTCCATAAGTACCGCAAAAGTTGAGTGCTATCATGTCACCAATCTTGGTTTATGGAATTAAAAAATTATATAGGCATACCTTTCTGTTTTCTGGAAATAACGTAGAGTTAGCTTTTTACTCCCTCTTTATGCTTCATGTTCATGTTTTTTTTAAATAAAAAATATTATGGATAATCATATGGATTACATTTGATGTACGGATGTTAATCCGATATATGATATATGATATGTGATTAATCTAAATTATTATATGGATTGGCTGATTTGTTTATTTCTTTGAGTCTTGATAGCGTCTATAATTTATATATATTTATATATTTTATATTATATACTATATATCATATTATATAAAGGCAAAAGTACGCCACACTTTTGAAAGGATTTCACAAATAAAACTTCCCAAACACGACTTAAATCTATTATAAAAAAATTTTCAGACACAAACTTACCCAATAACCGCGGGGGTTTCTATCAAAAAAATGAAGATAAGAAAAAGTATCAACAATCTCAATCCATCTAACCTTTAATCATGATCTAGGGTATGGTTGGATTCCTTTCACTAAAGTTTGTTTATAATTAATTTGTTAAAATCCTTGATATTATTGGTGTTAGTTCTAATGAGATTGATTAAATACTGTATCCTGTTTTTTATGAGCAATTAACCCTTAGAATTATGATATTTAGGAATCATTTAACCCATGCATGCTTGCTATTGATTAAACTTAAAAATGCACTATTCATATTATGAATTTATATTTAAAATTAATTGTTAAAAAATCATTAAAATTCGAAATTATTATTTTCTATCCCAGAAAGTACGCCGGTTTTGTGCCAAAACTGCCGCACTTTTCTTTTATTCCCAGATGGTACGCCGCACTTCAGGGAAGTGTGCCGCACATTACACATCAAAAAGTAACAGAATGTTTCAAAAACCGTCAAAACCTTGACCAATCATTCTAATCATTTCTAAAATAACTATAACTTTATTGTTGATTGTTTTTTGATGTGTAGACTTCAGGAACACACGATGACGAGGCCGGATCATCACTATCCAAACGCTCAAGACATGAAACCGTGGAAGAGGTGTTGCTTCCACAAGTTCACCATGAGTTTTTGCTATGGGAAGGATGCACCCGTGATGCTAAGTCTAGGTACAACACTAGATTGGCCCAATTACTTCCTAGACATATTTACTCGCCTTGTATCGTAAACTGGGATGTGTTAAACCAAATGGGATGTGATGGAGAAATTGATGAAATGTTGAGGATTAAATTACGTGAAGCTGAGTCGGGTGAAGAAATATTTACTTTTGTTGCATAGATTAGAGCCTTTAATATCAATGAACCAATATATGCCGAGCTTTGCCATGAGTTTTATTCGACTTATGAGTTTGATGAAGTGTGTGCTAGTGATGAGTTGCAAACCAAGAAGATTATCAAGTTTAGGCTTGGTGGACGTGCTCACAGTTTGACGTTGCTAGAGTTTGCACGAAGGTTGGGATTGTATCAAACCGCTGACCTTGATGAAGATGGATTTAATGTTTACCTTGAAGGAGGTTTACGAAGTGATGAGTATTTTAACTCTTAGGAGTATTGGTTAAGCATTAGTCGAGAGGATAACCTTGGTTTGTCTAGGAGTCACACTTCTACTATCAAGAATCCAATCTTGAGGGTGATTCACAAGATGATCACTTATGGTTTGTGTCAAAGGACAACTGGATATGATAAAATTCAAAAAAATGATTTATGGCTTTTAAGTATGTTTGAGGCTAGACACCAAAATAGGTATGCAAATGTGGCTTGGTTGTTTGCAAAATGGATGAAGAAGAAAGGAGATGGTACACAAAAGGATAGTCAAATTTGCTGTGGACAGTTTATCACTAAGCTTGCTAGGAAGTGCATGGTATTGACTGAGGATGTTGTGAGGAGTTTGAGTGCTCCAATTTATTGTAGGGATTTGGATAAAACTACACTTAGAGATTTGATCGATTCTGATGGTAATCTTATTCCCAAAGATCCACAGCCGGGTGTGCCTAGAGTTGGTATCCCTAGACCTTCGAGAGCATCCATGTAGGATTTATATGATAGGATAGGACGTATAGAGATACGTCAGGAGACGATAAAGTGGATGGAGTATAGGTAGTCATATCACTAGGACATATACTAGGGAGTGTTCGAGCATATAGCTGGGGTTTATAGCGTTCCACTGCAGGGAGCCTATAACCTACCTGGTTACGCTCAGCCCTAGTATGATCTGTATTACCAGCAGTACCCACCACAGTACCAGCCACCACAGCAGCAACAGGATGATGATGAGTAGTGTCGAGATGACACGAATTGGTTACGTGACCGCATGTTTGGGTCACGTGTGTTTCAAAAACAATTTCTCTAAACATTATTATTATTATTATGGTGTGTAAAATGTATTTGTTGGCATTTAAAAATAATTTTATCGTAATTTATATTATTAATCTATTAGGAATATTATTACTATTTATGTGCTATGCAATGTTTATAATTGGAACAGGAAAAGAAAGAAAAGGCGCGAGACAAATTGGCGCAAAGAAAAGATTCAGAGTACAAGTCACAATTGAAAAGTATATTTCACTTTTCCATTTTATTTTTTCTCTATAATATTTTCACATTGAAGACAATGCTCATATTAAGTATTGGGGGGGGGGGGGGTGAGATAAATTGGAAAAGTTCTGAGAAAACTTTTGAAAAAATATATAATTTATAAAAATAATAAACATTTTATGATCACATACAAGCAATCTGACTCGGGATTGATAACATTACTAGCATATTTATATTACCTAAAAAAATTTTGAGGATTAGAATTTAAGGATTCAGGTATCCATTTTTGATACCTAAGATGATTTTATCTTTAGCTTTCTCGAGTTAAGGAGTGAGCAATTGCAAGTGTCTCATTCGTCGTTACGGCTGTGTATCGATTTAAATTATATGAGTTTGCTGGTGATTTGTTGATTCTAGAACTTGTGCTTGAAATCTTTATGAGACCGCAGTAGGAACACGTTCGCGTGCTATAAACATTTTACTGATTAAGGTGATAAAAATATAAACATAAGTAACCAATAATTTTGTTCAAAAATAATTTTAATTAAATTATCTGAAATTTTATCCATCCAAATTAAAATGCTTAAATGTTGCTATGATATATGCAAAGAAGTGTGCTTATCCTTAGTATGGGGGGAAAAGCAAGTTTTCCCCAAGTTAAGTTATTATGGATAAAAAAAAGAGAGAAAAAAAGTAATAGTGTGAAGGAACAGTTGATTGCATTACGGATAAGGTGGATCATGATTTATTTATAAGCTTTTACAAATAATAAATATTATCACTAAATAAAATTACCTCTTTTGACGTTTATGTTTGGTGCTTACGCCATGTCGGTGAAGTTTAGTTTCTTGTACAAGCCTATGGTAATTTGAACATTTCATGACTGTGCGTATGAGCGACTTCCGTTTACTATCATTTCCACTAAATTGAGCGAGTGTGAAAAAGAACTTATCTATAAAAATTCGTGAGTTGTTTTGTCGCGTTATCTATGCTTGTGATCATAAATTTGTTTTACCTAAAAATTCTTTCGCTTTGATTGCTTGAGGGCAAGCAATAAGCTAAGTATAGGGGGATTTGATAACGCTCCAAATATACATAAAATATCCCTTGAAAATACATTAAATATATATGTTAACGCATGAAATATTGCAAAGTTTGCTTGTCTATTGTGTAATATTCATATCAGGACCAAGAATGAAGAAAAAGGACTAACGATGCAAAGAAATCCAGTTAAATACCATAACGGTCGTTATAAGAAGAATCTAGAAGAGAATCTTTGAAGGAATTAATGAACGAGGCAAAAGTGCGGCGCACAAACTATTTTGTGCGGCGTACTTACAAACGAAATAAATGCAATTCAATTAATCACCAAGTGCGGCGCACAATTTGGCATGTGCGGCGCACTTCTCCTGCAGTTACAAGGAAATGATTATGATTGATATAAATGATTGAACTTTCCAAATTCCTTTTTCCACAACTGATACCCAATCCTCTAGTATAAATAGGGCACGAATTTGAGAGGTAGAAGCAACCCTTTTTCACTCAATCATCCATTTCTCACTTGGGAACCATTTCCAAGTTGTTTTTGAAGTTCTTAGGAAGTTCTTGAAGGTTAACCACCACCTTCATCACTTTCCGGGTAAAGAAGGAAGAAGAGTTCCAGGAGGTTGAAGTTACTAGTGTTACTATAGTCAATTGTTGTCTTGCTCTTGGAAGGCATTGTAAGAATTAGAATCTCTACTCTTGAAATTTAGTAAAAACATGTTTCTATCTTTTGATGATATGAATGTTGGATTTATTATGGTTATTCTATGTGTTGTTATTATGATTGTTGAGTAGATTAACATGTTTGGTTAAGTGCTATATGAATATTATGGATCAAACTTGACTTTTGAATTAACTTTTGATATAAATGATATAAGTTTGATGCTTTTGGACTTGGATTCTTTAATCTTCATTTGATCACCATTTATTCCGGATTTAGGTTGAAAGACTCTGGTTAAGTGATTGATTTCCAAGTTGTTTGTCTATAACAACTAGACCTTAGCCTTGTGAGGATTCGCTAAGTAAACGAACATTAACCCAAGTACAAAAGGGTTTAAAACTAAACCTTATGTCTAACGAACTTGGTTTAGCAAATTTATATTATTCATTATCAAAGCACGAATCGCACTGAAAGCATTTTTCATAATAAGAGATAAAGGCCGAAAGGGTTTTTTATTATGAACAATAGATAATCTTTTTAAGTAATTAAACATTCTTCAATCGATTATAATTTCATTCGTGAATCATTCAAGTTTATCCATAATATTTCTTTGTTCTTAACCAAACATGTCCTTTTTATCTTGAATTTAATAATTATCTTTGGATCTGTGACAGTCTATAAGATAAGCCATTTTTGTAATATTATTAACTTATTCTTAGAATACCCAATCCCGTGAAACGACGTGGTCTTACCTAAAAGACAAGGCCGGCTCATAGGGGGTGCAACCCGTGCAATGGCACATGGCCTCCTATTTCCAAGGGCCACAAATTTCAATTTTATCCATTTTTTTATTAGGTGAATACGAAGTTTAAAATGCCCATACAACATATTCTCAATGTTTCTTATTTGTTAGCTAACCATGAGGATAACATATTTTAATAAAAAATTGTATGCATAGACCATATTTAATAACCAATATAGGATTTAACAAAATAAAGTACAAACTTTTCTTTCACTTGATAATTACCAGTATATACATTGAATTTTAGTGATCTTGATTGAACTCTATTATGAACATCAATATATTTACCATATTACAAAAAATTGACTTTGTGGTCCGTGGTAATTACCCTTATAGTTACGGCACAGGGCCTCCGAAATTCACAAGACGGCCATGCTCAATCTTTTAGTATAATAGATAGTCCCTGCTATACATGTAGCTTGGAAGGAAATGCATTTCTCAATCAGCCATGAAGATGGCAATTAGTTAGCTCGTCTATTACAACCATTGAGTGATTAACTTATAGA
>BQNB010045609.1:0-44176 GCA_026074375.1 Tanacetum coccineum
ATCTATGGCCATATATGGTGGAAAAGATCAAGAGAAATATCACAAAATCTACCAACTTGACTTGTACAACATGAACCTCATTAAATCAAAGTAAGGTGGCAAGTAACTTGACCAAAGACTTCCTAAAAACCCTCATCTTGTCTTGGACTTTTCTATGACACTTTTGACTAGTCTTATTGATATATAAGGCATCCACTAGTTAGAAACACACATACGTATCATTTGCTAAGTGAAAAACTTCACCATTTCTCTTCCATACTCCCTCCTAGCCATGACACACACTCAAAACACACACACAAACCATAAAATTTTATTTACAACACATACAAGCATTCCTACAACATATCTAAGATATCCCAAGGTGATTAGAAGGTTTGTTGGAGTTTATAAGGGTGAAAGCAAGAAGGTTTAAGATTAGGGTTTCACTTGGATTTAAGGTTTTCAAGTGTTATAAGCTTGGGTTTGTTAGCTAAACAAGGGTTTAGATCATATTGTTCATCATCATACTTCATATTAAGGTTACTTAAAACTCTTAATCTCTTTACATTTGTGATTTTATGCATATATAATGTTTGTATAGTTATTCACCATCTAAGAACTTATTTACTTGTAAAAATGGATTTTTACACTTGTTTATGGTATGATATACTTTGTCATGTGCTATATTATTGTTAAAAACATGTGAGAATATAAGAATATACATTATATAAGTATGGTTTATGTATAAAAAGCTTATAAAAACTAGTTACCTAAAAAGTGTATATATTAAAGTTCATTGACACAAATAAGGGTATGTCTTTTGTAGTTGGTCTTTTTTGTGTTGTTTATAATTCTTAGTTTTTAGGTCTCTCTTTGTAGTAGTTTTTGTATATGTATTTAATTTCTAAACTTATGGATCTTGGGATTCTTGGATAGTATTTGGATAAATGATTGACTAGGGACCCTAAGTATGTAAGAAATGTGATATTAAGTGTTGTAATGGACTTGTAACAAGTGTACTAAACTAAAAGTTATAAAATCAAGGTTTAAACATATTTTTACAAAAAGGACCAAAACATTCTATTAGAATTCGAAATATAACTTATTTATTTTATATTTTTATAAAATACTACAAGTCATGAGGATTCCAGAAAGGTAAGAAACTCAAAAAACCGATTTATAACAATGGAGATACGTAATTTACAAGTTACGCGATAATAAACGCGTTTATAAAAGAAATTTTATAAAAGCTCTTTAAGATTCACTTCTGATATATACAAATGATTATTTTTCTCAGATAATACATATTTTAAGATCAATAAGAAGGAGTTAGGAGTTATGAATTACGCGAAGTTGTCCGATAATAAATACTTTTTATAAAAAGATAATTATATAAAAGTTAATGTTCACATCAGAAATATATATATATTTTGAAAAACATCATTTATCGGATATAATTTTAATAGAGACGTTACTCGAAAGATCATACAAACCGGAGTTAAAACGAATAAAAAATATGACATTATACGAGTTTATACGATGTAATGTTTTTATAAAAGTATTGAACAATAAAAACACTTTTTACCAACAGGACTCAAATATTGGAAAAATGTAATATCTTGATAATCGTCTTTAATACGAAAGGTGGGAAGAAGGAAGAAACGTAAGAAACGGACTTAAAACGATAAAGTTACGCCGTTTTTACTAAAGAGATATTTATAAACGTTTTTACTTTATAAATATGATTTCACTAAAACGATTAGATGGTGATGTAGCTATATAGAATTATTTATGGCATTAGTTAATCAAAGTGCTTAGTACATATACGACCTATAATGGATTAGGTTGCATTCGGTCATTATCGTGACGTATTTTCTGTGATATATTTGTTATCATTCACTCAAGGTGAGTTCATAGCCCCACGTTTTTTACATTTAATGATTACAAGGTTTTGGGATATGGAAAAATATGCTTGTTTTACAATGGAGCAAGTAGAGTATTTACATTACGAATACGTGTTTGCCTAAGTATGGATAACGTTGAGCTGTGAAATTTAAACTAACCCTCTTTATATCTATATGGTATAATAAAATATTATTATAATAAAGTATAATCTAAAAAAATCAATAACACGAGAAGTAGGTATAGAATATCCCGGAGTCGTTTATCCCCCAACGAGGATGTGTCTTGGAAAATCGATACAGTCGTGAAAAATTGGTGTTGGATTAGGGAGTTTGAATGGATTATGATTTTGAGAGTGAGAAAGTAATTAATCAATACAAGGAAAAAATAGATTGAGAAAAAACCTAAAAAAGTATGAATTAAACTGAAAAAAAAAACGAGAGCAGAATCCCGAACAAGGGAGTCTCAAAAACCTAAAATCTTAAAAATTAACCTACAAAGAAATTTATACTTCTAATCTATCTAGGGGAGCTAATAATGAGGAATGAAAAAGATAGACGAAACGGAATTAATTTGAGTTAAAACGAGTCAAAACGAAAACCGGGCCCGAGACCCGTTCTTTAAAAATCAAAAGTTTACAAAAATTACCCTACGAAAGTTTTTATATTTTTTCTACGTAAAATATGACTAAAGAAAATTTCCTAAAAAAGAAAAATATTTTTTTGATAATTTTTATATTTTTTATGAATTTTTAAAACTTTTAAAGAAATTAAATTATAAAAAATACTAAACTAATCTTAAAAATTCTGAGAAAATTACCTAAAATACTTTACCCTAAAACTAACCTAAGAAAAATGAGAAACCCGAAATTGAGCTTATAAATAAGCTCAGAATAAGCCAATTCGGGCTTATAAGCTAAATGGGGAAAATGAGTATTTAAATTAAATCTTGCAACATATGGTTGGATAGCCCTGCCGGGCCGAGTGGTAAGTGTGTTGTGTTGTGAGTGTGAGGGGAGGGGTTCGAGTCCCACTCCCACCCTTTTTTTTATATTGCTACAGTAACTTTTTAAATCAATTTTTTTTACACAAACTTATAAACCTTATGGGGCTTATCATTTTTCATAACTACAACTTTTTGTGAAAAGCTAAGAATAAGCTGGAAAAGGGCTCTAAAGATGGCAGAGGGCTTATGAGCTTAAAGGCTTAATATGGCTTTTTGATTTTGACTTTTAGCACACGAATAAGCAAAGTACATGAACAATAAGCAAACTAGGGCAACAAACACACTTAATAAGCAACTAAGAACACGAAAACAGCAATTAAAAAGCACAAAATAAGCTGGAACAAGAATAAGCTATTTTCCTACACTATGCTAAAAAAATTCAAAGGGCCACTTTTGTGCTTAGAATTAAGCACTTAAAAGGGCTTCCTAAGGTCTGAAACAAAGGGATGGTATTAAAGAGCTTATTGGCTTTCTAGAAAAGCCAAAAGCTTGTGTAGACACTAACTAATAAGCTAAAAAAGTGGGCTTGAAAATAAGCCCCTAGCACCAGGGCAGTTTTATAACTGAATTTTGTGAAAAAGTAAGCTTAAAACTAAGCACCCAAATAAGCTCAAAACCAAAAGGCAACTTAAAACAGATGAAAAGTAACTTGTTTTGAGCTTATGCTCAAAAATTCAAGAGCTTAGAACCATCTTTGCTATCTGAGATTTAAACTTGAAAATGAGCTCCTTTTTTTTTAATTTTGAACAACACAAAACTATGTTGACAGAAAAAGAAAACTTGCAAGTGAGCTAAATAATCTTGACTACTTGTTTTTAACACACACAAATGACACCAAATTAACACTACAACTCAAGTTTACAAGAGCTTATCCAAATAAGCTCTTTGAGTCTCTTTTAAAACCAACAGACTTAAGGAACTACTTAGAAAAGTTGAAAAACACTTTTAGGACTTGAAAAATTTGGAAAACAGACTCACAAGAGCTTAATACTGCTAGCCAAAGTTGGCCAAATGGCCCCAACGCATTACCATATCATTTTGACCCATTTTGGGCTTAACCCAAACACCCCTTTATTTTTTTAAGGCAGGTTTTAAAGCTTTTAATGACTGAATTAAGCTCAAATTTTTAAAGAAACTTATCAAACATTAACTAATAAGCAATAAAAAGTAGAAGGTCAAGGCAAATAAGCACTTTAATAAGCTAATAAGCACTAGGCAGAAATAGGCATATCAAGGCAGTTTTAAGCAATTGACAAGTAAATGAAACAAGAGTAATTAAAAGGCATTTTTAAGCATAACTAAACACAAATAAGCACAAAAAGACATCAATAAGCTAAAAATAAGCTATGCTACAGTAACTTTAAGCAAAAATTCAAAAAGAAGTGTACCTTGACTCCTTGCTCAAAACAGGAGTAATTAGAACCTAAATAAGCTCTAATCCTACCCAAGCTTATAGATAAGCTATACTAAGCACCCCAATGAGCCATCCAAGTCTGCCCATTCATCCATAAGCTTAGCAATAAGCACTCTTTTTTCTTTTTTTTTGGTTTTTTGGTTTTCCTTAACTCCTTGTATCAAAGTTTAAAACAGATTCATGATTGCTTATATAAGAGCTTAAAAGTGAGCTTAAAAGAACCAAGAACTTGGAACACAATTTGAAACTTAAATCTTAATTTTCATTAAAAAAATTACAAGTACATAAAAGTTTAACTGGGTTATACTATTAAAAACTAAAACTGAATTCTAAAAAATTACACACTTTGCCTCAAGGGCTTACAAAGCTTAAATAGAATAACTACTAGCTAGGGCTTTTCTCCTTCGTCTTTGTCCTCATCTCTTTGTGCTTCTTTGTAGAGACAAATGCCCATGTGTGTTTGTTGTGTATGTAGAAACACAAAACCAATCCTGGCCCTTGGTTTTGAGTGTTGCCCAATCAAAGTTATAGCAACCATTGATTCAAACTTGAGGGATTTAGGATTGCCAGCTTAGCACATCCATGTGGGGGGTGGGGTTTATGAGAGTGAAGGGTTTGGATGGACATGGGGAGGTCAACGAGGCTTGATATTGACAGGTTTGGGGTTTATGAGTTTGGCGGGAAAACGGGTTGGAAGATATACAGTGTTTCAAACACAGGGTGTGGGTTTGGGTAATTGGCAAGAAAGGCCCTCCATGGTACATGTATTTCTTGCAATTTTCGTCCTTGTGTTTAAAAACGTTTGGAAATTTAGCAGAAACACCCCCCAAGTGTTATAAGTGATCTTGCAAATTAAGTCCTTTTGGTGTATGACTTTTGAGGGTTGGCAGAAATGGCCCATGTGGTATCTCTTTGGTGAGTTGGCAGTTTTAGTCCCTCACAAGTATTTTCTTCATTTCCTTCATTAAATAAGTTAGGGACTTGGCAATTTTGGCCCCTAAACTTATTTTTCTTCACTTATGGCTTCGGGTCTGACTTTGGATTTGTCGGGGTTGACTTTGGTTGACTTTTTCAGACTTGGGCTTTGTCTTGACTTTGTCTTTACCATACTTTTCCATTCCGTGTCCGGTTTTGTCGTTTTGGCTTCGTTTTTCGTCCTTTTCTTAGATATCCGTTCCTGCACAACACAATTAGCAAAACAAGCATATTTTTGGCAGTTTAAGTCTGTTTTTGGTTATTTTAGCTCGTTTTTAAAGGTAAAAGGTATGTGTAACTAAACACATACCAAAATCCCCCATACTAAGGTATTGCCGTGTCCTCACGCAATGCTATGAAGTAAGCATTTAGAAAACTAAGAATCTCAATCACCCTCGACTAATAACCTTGAAAAGTAGCTAAGTGTTCATCAAGGGAGTTAAAGACTCATAAGTTTTGAAAATCCCCGTCTTTACCATTTTTTCACGGGCAATGTTGGCAATTTATATTGCAATTCATACATGTCGAGCTTCAGTGTCATGAGCTTAGGGAAACGTAATCATATTTTATAATGTTTGCATCTGTTGCATTATCATGGGAAAAGTCCTACATTATACATTTTACAAACCTATGAATTCACCAACATTATTGTTGACATTTTAAGCAATGTTTTCTCAGGAGATCAATAAGGTACAAGACCAGGGATACATTGGTGGTCGATATTTAGAAGTCATATGCATAAAAGATTTGGTTGCATTACATTTTGGGGATATATCTGTTATGGACTAAAATCTTTGTATTTTGAACAATGAACAAGTGAAGTTTCGGACTTGTGTAACAAAAATTTGTTAAATCTAATGTATCAGTTTTAAATAACTTTTAAATGGTCGTTCTTATATATATCTTATGCTATTGATCTATGAAGTACCACCTCAAACCCATATTTCGTTGTGACCCAATTTGGGGGTGTTGCAGATTGGTATCAAGAGCCAAGGTTATAGTGAACCAGGTCAAATGTTTTTGCTGAACTATAACTGTTTTCAAACATTGCATTCATTCAAAGGTATTTTCACGAGACATACATACACTAGTTGTTGCATTAGTTGGTTGGACTAGATGCATTCATGATTGATATACATGTTATTAAAAACTATGTATATTACATTACTATAAGAGTCTTATATTAATACTTATATAAGCTACTTTTGATTTTCAGATATTGTCATGTCGGATTCGTAGGATTCCACAGTCACCTACACGGTGGTATCCAGTCAATTTAGAGGTTTGTCAGACATAAGATCTCTGGGAGTCGATGGACTGCCCATGATACTAGAGGACCCTTATGTGGAGGCCGCTCTTCAGGCCTCACCATCTCCTAATTATGTGTCGGGTCCTAAGTACCCACCTTCACCAGAGTTTGTTCCTGAGCCTATATACCCAGAGTTTATGCCACCAGAGGATGAGTTGTTTCCTGCTGAGGAACAGCCATTGCATGCTGCTATCTCACCTACTGCCGACTCACCAAGATACATTGCAGACTCTGATCCAGAGGAGGATGAGGAGGTTCCTAAGGAGGACCTCATTGATTACCCTGCCGACAGAGGAGACAATGACGATGATGATGATGAGTTATCTGATGACGATGAGGATGATGATGATGTTGTTGAGGAGGACGAGGATGAGGAAGAGGAGGAAAAGCACCCAGCTCTGGCCGACTCTGTCCTACCACCTATACACTATGTTACTGCTAGGATGTCTATCTAAGATGAGCCACCTACACCATTTTGGTCTGAGGCAGAGATTGCCAGACTTCTTGTCATACCATCACCTCTACCATTACCACTCTCCTCATGGTCATCACCACTACCTCAGATTTCCTCACCACCACTACGAGCATCATCACCAGTACTTGTATCACCTCCACCACTACCTGCTAGTCCTACTTATCCTTTGGGATATAGAGCCGCTATGATCTGACAAAGGGCCGAGTCACCATCCACTACTCATTTATTACCACTACAACCACCTATCATACTCTCACATACCAGGGCATTTGTGGCCATGATAAGAGTTGTCGCATCATCCACCTACATCTTAGCATTTTGATTAGAGACACCACCATTAAGTACACCACCATCAGGGACACCGCCACTCCTACCTATACCAACACCTACATCATCACCATCTTTGCTGCTACCCTCTGCTAACCATGGAGCGGATAGGCCCGAGGTTTGTTTACCACCTCAGAAGAGGTTATGTATTACTCTTGGTCCTAGGTATGAGGTCGGAGAGAGCTCGTCTGCTCTTACTGCTAGACCGACTGGTGGTTTTAGGGCAGACTATGGGTTTGTTGCCACTTTGGATAGGGAGATTAGGCGAGATCCAGAGAGATATGTTGGTTATGAGATTATAGATACTTGGGATGAGATGCTTGAGGACATGCCATGAGCACCAGCGACTGATGAGACAGAGTTAGGTCGGAGGATTACTAACTTTGTTACTACTGTCAGACAGGACACAGGTGAGATTTATGTAAGACTGGATGATGCAAAGGATGAGAGGTCATTGATGAGCGGTCAGCTCAAAATGCTGTTTAGAGATAGACGTACTCATGCTTACATTGATTTACTCATAGAGAGGGAGGCTAGACTTCCCTGTGAGGCCTGGCGATGGTCGTTGGATGCTAGTAACACCGCCCGTTCTGAGGTGAGAGCACTAAGGACTACAGTGCTAGTTCAGTAGACAGAAATTGCAGCCTTGAGAGCAGCAGACCGCGCTCGACAGGCACAACTTGTAGAGACACTAAGACTAATGAGTACAAAGCAAATACAGGTGACAGCACTGTAGGGACAACATGGACCCGCTAGCGATCTAGCACAGCCAGAGATACCGGAGGAGGCCGGTAGTAGTTCGTAGATTTGGTTATGTTGTAGCTATATTGTGTTAGCCTACTAAGTATTTAGTTATGTTGTAGCTATATTGTGTTAGCCGCTCGTGATCGACAAAATAGTTACGCTGATTTAAAGCATAAGCTAATGGAGTTTCAAGTTAGAGATAAAGCTATGATTAAGGTTTCGCCTTGGAAAGGAGTAGTATGTTTTGGCAAACGGGGGAAGCTAAACCCAAGATATGTTGGACCTTTCAAAGTGTTGGAGAAAGTTGGAGCTGTTGCCTACAAGTTTGGGCTTCCTCAAGAGCTGAGCAGGGTTCACAATACGTTTCATGTATCCAACATGAAGAAGTGCTATGCCGACGAAACATTAGCCGTTCTATTGGATGGACTACATATTAATGACAAGCTTCATTTTGTTGAAGAACCAGTAGAAATCATGGATCGTGATGTGAAACAGTTGAAACGAAGCCGTATCCTTATCATTAAGGTTCGATGGAACTCTAAGAGAGATCATGAGTTCACATGGGAACATGAAGATCAATTCCGGAAGAAGTATCCGCACCTCTTCACAAAGACCACACCGTCGTCAAGTGTCGGGTCTTAAGCCTTGTGGACAAGGCTCATTTAATGGAGGAAGACTATAACACCCCGTGTTTTAGGTCATTGTATGACATTATATATTTCACTATTTATTTTTAGTATTGTACGCGTTTGCTTTTAAATTGAAATCGTTAAGTTAAATCGCGTAAGCTAAAAATTATCGTTCAATGTAAACGGGCATGAAACAATTAAATGTTTACATCAAGCAAGTGTTAAGTAATTATTTTGAGGATAATTATTAACTTTGTTCATTTTATTTTTATTGGTTACGTAAATTGGTTACGTTTCGCGATAAAATACGTTTGGCATTCCCAGAACCACCAAAACTTTTCTACGCTTCAACAAATACCCACAATTATCCCCAATACTCAAAATTTACAAAATATCATCACATATATACATATATAACCGGATATGGATGAAAATATCAAGAGAAATATCTCAAACTTGCAACTTGATATTGTACATACACCAACTCTTTATGTTTTACCAACTATGACTAGTAACTTAGTTTTTTCATTCCTATAAATTCTCATCTTGTCCCTAGACTTTCTAAGCAATCTTGACTAAGTCTTCATGGTATATAAACTAGTAACTAGATAGAATACACATACACTTCTCATTTGCTAATTGAAAAACTTTACATATCCTCCATTTGTCTCTCTTATAAGGGTTAATACACAAAAAGTTACTAAAGTTTGGCCAAATGTTCACCTAAGTTACTATTGTTTTTTTGGTTACAAATAGGTTACTCAAGTTTGGCTAATTATACGGTTGACTTTTTTAAGGGTCAGCAAGCCAAATTTGTAAAAGGTTCAGTAACCCAAATAATAAACCCGTATACTTGAGTAACCTCTTTGTAAACTATTTTAAAGGTTCAGTAACCAGATATAAACCCAATACTTGATATATAAGGCATCCACTAGTTAGAAACACACACACATCTCATTTGCTAAGTTAAAAACTTCACCATTTCTCTTCCACACTCCCTTCTAGCCACGACACACACTCAAAACACATACACAATCCATAAAATTTTATTTACAATACATACAAGCATTTCTACAACATATCTAAGATATCCTAAGGTGATTAGAAGGTTTGGTTTGTAGTTTACAAGGGTTAAAGCAAGAAGGTTCAAGATTAGGGTTTCACTTGGATTTAGAGTTTTCTAGTGTTGTAAGCTTGGGTTTGTTAGCTAAACAAGGGTTTAGATCATATTTTTCATCATTTTACTTCATATTAAGGTTACCTAAAACTCTTAATCTTTATACATTTGTGATTTTATGCGTATAAAATGTTTTTATAGTTATTCACCAACTAAGGATCTTTTTACATGAAAAATGGAATTTTTACTTATGATCATGGTATAATATACTTTGTCATATGCTATATTGTTGTTAAAACATGTGAGAATAGAAGAATATACATTATATAAGTATGGTTTATGTATAAAAAGCTTATATAAACTAGTTACCTAAAAAGTGTATATATTAAAGTTCATGAACAAATAAGCATGTAAACTTATGGATCTTGTGATTCTTGGACAATATTTGGATAAATGATGGACTAGGGACCCTAAGTAAGTAAGATATGTGATATTAAGTGTTGTAATGGACTTGTAACAAGTGTATTAAACTAAAAGTTATAAAATCAAGGTTTAAACATTTTTTTAAAAAAAGGACCAAAACATTCTGTTAGAATTCAAAACATAACTTATTTATTTTATATTTTTATTAAATACTACAAGTCATGAGGATTCCAAAAAGGTAAGAAACTCGAAAAACTGACTTATAACGAAGGAGATACGTAATTTACAAGTTACATGATAATAAACGCGTTTATAAAAGAAATTTTATAAAAACTCTTTAAGATTCACTTCTGATATATACAAATGATTATTTTTCTCAGAAAATACATATTTTTAGTATTCCAAAACATTAAGAATCGTAATTTTTAGATCAATAACGAAGGAGTTATGAATTACGCAACTTTACGTTAATAAATACTTTTATACAAATAATTTTATAAAATTTACTGTTCACATCAGATATATATATATTTTTTGAAAACATCATTAATTTGATATAACTTTTAATTACGAAGACGTACTCGAAAGAATCACTAAAAACGGAGTTAAAACGAATAAAATACGACATTTACGAGTTTACGACGAACGACAAAATTTTATCAAAAATAATTTTATAAAAGTATGTATGAACAGTAAAAACCACTGTTCACCAGAGGACTCAAAATATTAAAATGTATTTTTAATACAAAGTTCTTAATACGAAAGCCTGGACGTAAGAAACGTACTTAAAACGATAAAGTTACGCCGTTTTTACTAAAGAGATATTTATAAACGTTTTTACTTTATAAATATGATTTCACTAAAATGATTAGACGGTGATGTAGCTATATAGAATTATATATGGTATTAGTTAATCAATGTGCTTAGTACTTATACGACCTATAATGGATTAGGTTGCATTCGGTCATTATCGTGACGCATTTTTTATGATATATTTGTTATCATTCACTCAATGTGAGTTCATAGCCCCACATTTTACATTTTAATGATTTACAAATTTTAGGGTGAGAAACATATGCATGTTTTACAATTGGACGCAAGTGGACATTTTACATTACGATTACGTGTTTGGCTAAGCAGCGATAACCCTCTGAGCCCATTATCATGAATTGTCCAATTACTTGTTGTGAGCGCGACATGTTTTATTAAATAGAATTATTTGAGATTGCATCCCGTTCGGGTGAGTCTATGCTCGTTGTGTCGGTATGCAGCAACGAACATATACCATGTCGGGAATTAGGATCCTGTTGCGGGTTAGAACATCTTCACGGGCAATGTTGGCAATTTACGTTGCATTTCGTACATGTCGAGCTTCGTGTCTGAGCTTTAGGGACGTAATCACATTTTATGATGTTTGCATCTGTTGCATTATCATGGGAAAATCTTGCGGTCCTACATTATACATTTTACAAACCTATGAATTCACCAACATTATTGTTGACGTTTTAAGCAATGTTTTCTAAGGAGATCAATAAGGTGCAAGACCAGGGATACGTTGGTGGTCAATATTTTAGAAGTCATATGCATAAAAGATTTGGTTGCATTACATTTTAAGGATATATCTGTTATGGACTAAAATCTTTGTATTTTGAACAATGAACAAGTGAAGTTTCGGACTTGTGTAAAAACAATTTATTAAATCCAATGTGTCAGTTTTAAACGACTTTTAAATGGTCGTTCTTATATATATCTTGTGCTATTGATATATGAAGTACCACCCCTAACCCATATTCCGCTGCGACCCAATTTGGGGGTGTTACAGGCGGATCGGACCGAACCGAGATACCGGCCCGAACCGGCCCGAACCTATTTTGGTCCGGTCCTCGGTCTACACTTTACCTCATGTTCGATCCTCGAGCTGGGTCGGTCCGGTCCGGTCTTATGTACAACCAACCAATAATGCCTTCTCGGACCGGACCGACCGGAGAACCATATCGACCCGGATTAGACCGAACACATTCGGTCCGGTCCTTGGTCCGTGGTTTTAGGCTAAAAACAGTCTTAGTCCGGTTTGGTTTTTTCGGTGAGGTCCGGGTTTGACCTGATGCTCACCCCTATCGTGGAGCATTTATGTAACCTTAATTATTAAATTGTATTTTTTAATTTATAATTATTTTATGTGTCGTTATTTTTAATATATTGTCTATTTTTATTAATGAATTTTTAGTTTTAGTTTAATATATTGTTTTATTTGATTTTGAATAAATGAAAAAAATTGTGGGTCCAAGACTGCACGACAACACTTGAAATATGGTATTATGGATGGAGGGGTGTTTTTGGTGTTGTGTTGGATTCTAGTGTTATGGGAAAAGTGTTGATGTGACAACACTTTCCCCACGTCACCAAAGAGAACGCATTAGGATACCTAATGCTTTTAGTATCTTGCTTGTTTTTATTGTTATATATCCATATATTTTACTTATGAGGACATTTTCAACTTTTGAGCAGTGTATTTGGTCATTTTAAGTAATGGGCTAATTGCTTGAAAATGCATCTAACTTATAATTTTTTACGGTTGTGTGTAGCTATTTTTTCCATTATGTCATTAAACATTCGAATTTCATACATTACATGTACCCGGGGACCATTCTACCATCTAGAATGACCATTTTACCCTTCGAAATTAAAAAAAGGTAAGGGTAAAATGATCATGATTTTCAAACAATTAGCCTTAAAGTAATATCAGCAAATATTTAAAGAAAGTTTATTTCTAGAAGAACAACTAAGAGTAAATAAAAATGATTTTCTAAGATCAATGGGTGTAATGGCATCTAAAAGTGGCAATTCGGGTCGGATTTGAGTTGGCGGGTTCGGGTTAACAGGTTGGCGGGTCAGAAAACCCCAACCCGAACCTGACACATTTAAATAATCGGGTCAGCTATGTCAACCCTAACCTGTTTAAAAATAACCCGAACCTGACCCATTTAACCCGTATATATACTTGGGTTGGCGGTTAAATAGGTTACACGAGTTTAATAGGTTAACGGGTTTTGGGTTGACTCATTTAACCCGTTTTATATATAAAAGTTGACACATTACACGGGTTAAACATGTTAAATAGCTATGTGGGTTGACCCGTTTAACTCATTTAACCCGTATTATTAAATATATATAATCTCTAATTATAAAAATATTAAATGGGTTGGCGGGTCGACCCAATTAATTTATTCTCAACCCGAACCTGACCTATTTAATAAACGAGTTAGATGAGTTGACCCAAAACCGACCTGAAATCTATTTAGACTCAACCCGAACCTATTAATTTTCGTGTCGGTTTTAGGTCGGGTTTCATGTCGGGTCTGAAATTGCCACCCCTAACGCATCTAAATTTTAGCCATTTAGGCCCGATTAGGTGCGACATCATTTCAACACTCACACTTCAAAATACTTCTTCACTCAAAACACACCACAACTTAGCCATTTGGGCTCTACCCACCTCCAATTTTCTTTTCTTTTCCATTTTTTCAAACAAACTAAATTCATTTCATTCAAATTAAAATAAAATATGAAAATAAAGTACAATACGAAACTAAAAAACGTATGAAAAAAATAACTAGAAATAAAGAACATACGACAAATTAAAAACATACGAGAAATAAAAAACAACAATAACGTCTGGTCACTCTTGATTATATTTTGCCATTATCACTTTTTGTTTCTTTTGGATAATAGCGGCTTTGCGTTCCGGCAACCCCTTGGTATCAAACATAAAAAACTCTAAATCTTTACACTCCATGTACGCTCGTTCTTTCGCTTTCTTTGCTTCGTCTGCAAATTTGGATGCTTGAATTTTGCGTCTAAAATCCTCAGATAAAGACTCCGATAAAGACCCCGACTGACTTCCCCCGATGCTCGTTGTCGTTTTTGATTTGTTTTTTTTGCCTGTCGAGGTTTGCTGGCGGGACAAGGTCTGTCATCAGGGCTGAATATTTCGGTGTGATCATCCGAATCAAGGGGTTCTGACGTGTCCCATTTAGGGTTTTTGTAAGATACGCCACACGTGTTCTAGCAAAAACTTTCTACCATTTGACGCGACAATAAAATTGATCTTTGCAGTATTAATATGATCAGCCTTATTTTCCCCTCTTTTACGTTATAGATGTTTGTAAATAGCATTAAACTTTTGGCAATCACCATTTATCCTAGTCCATTTACCCGTGAGCATATTCTTGCTACGATTACCATGATGTGTAGCTGTTGATCCCAGTTAACTTCTAATGATTGAATTCCTTAAGCTTGTTTAAGGTTTAGTTATGCTAGATAAATCTAACACAACTTAATTAAGAAACTTTGTTTGATAATACTAAAGATTATGCGGAAACTAATCTTTAATATAAGAAGAATTCTTCAATAAAAGAGTAACACAAAACAATATAATTCAACAATAAAATCTTCAATATTATTATTACAAATAATACAAATACTCTCCTAGTATTAGGGTTACAAAACCTTGAAGCTATGACAATTCTATAAATGACTCGTTTTTGGTACTTGTGTAGGTGATTTTTTTGATATTAAACTCTATTCCCTAGGACCTCCTTTTATACACCAAGGAGTCCTAGTCGATTTACAATATATTCCTAAAACTTAGAATGTTCTATATGATCTATTCTATAAATAAATAATACTTATCACGTAAGTAATCTTGATCTCCAATCAATCTTTATCCTTTCTTCTGTCTTTATACATCCCTTGACAGTAGAAACTCTTTCAGCAGTCTTAATCTTTGAGCAGTTGTAACTTTTGTACTAGCAGCATTAACTTCTAACACCAGCAGTAGTAACTTATACACCAGCAGCATTAACCGTGTACAAGCAGTAGTAACTACTTAGAATATTTTCTTTAATCTTCACTAGTAGTACTAACTTTACACTAGCAGTACTAACATATACTAGCAGTAGTAACCAACAGTACTAATATAAACTAGCAGTACTAAGTTACACTAGCAGTGGTAACTATAAACTAGCAGTACTAACTACTTAGCATATTTTTCATTAAAGTTAATGAACAACACTAACTTTAGCTTAGCAGTAGTAACACAAACCTTAGCATCAGTAACTTCAAGATTATCATGAAGTCTTTTAATCCCAACAACCCTCCCCTAAACTTGATATTCTTCTTCAAAATCTCAAGTTTCTTCATTGAAAGCTTCATTAATCACCAGGAGGATGCTTCCAAACACTTCATTGATTCTTGAGCTGTTTTGTGAGAAGTTTAAGAAGCTGATAACATATTTCATTCCAATGATCAGCTTACAACTTCCTATTTAGCATATTTGTGATTGTAGTTGAGCTATACATCATTTAAAACATTGATGTAGGTGTGTGATTTGTAAGTGGATACATCTTCTCAACTAACAAGTAAAATAGTATGTTCTGCATTGTTACATAATGAACTCCACAAGAATCATAAAGCTTCCAGTTTAGCACTTTAACTAATCCTTGTTGATTTTTCTTTACATTTATTCATACATGATGTCAAACATGGTCTTAAATTAGAAGTAAGAATTATCCATGTAATTAAATCTGGCTCTATCTTCTTAATCTTGCTTTGGACTATACTCCAAAGAACTTCTAAGTCTTCTCTGTCAAAGTTTTTAAGCATCTTTCCAAAAGTTAAATACATTTGAGAATTACCATTTGCTCTAATAATTTGAAAATAACTTTTCTTTCCTTCTTTGTAGATCTTGTAGTTAACAATGGTTGGAGATTTAGTAGATAAAGGTGTAGCATCAATAGTTACATCATCTCTATCATCTGGAATTATTTCCAAACATTTCAGACTCTTTGTCTTCTTCTAACTTTTGCTTTTTAGAGCTTTCTTGTTCCAGCTCTTCTCCTGCTCTCTTTAAACTACTCGTATGTGCTATCTCTACTTCTGCCTTCTTGGAACTCTCTTCTACCAATTTAGTTCTGTATTCAACAAAAGTATTCACCCTTTTCATTGCTAATAATTCTTGAATATTGGAAAAGGACTTGTTCTTCAAACTTTTGGGCTTCCATCCTTCCATGTTTTTCAGATAAGTACACATGATACTCCTTTGTTAAGCTCTTGTTGGTGGTATGTTCCTCTTCTCTTCTACTCTCTTAGCTGCAAAATGTTTTCTTCTTTGCTCTAAGAATTATACAAACAATCTTGCCTTTTCTTCATCAGTTAATTCTTTTTGCTCTTGAGCTTGCAGTCTTTGAGCCAACTGATAAGCAGCTTCAATTTTAGCTTGAACATCATCCCAAGCTATGTTGGCTTCTTCAACTAGTTGAGCCTTTTCTCTGGCAAGCCTTTATTCTTCTTCTTCTTCAGCTTGTAGCTTGAAGGCAAGTTCTTCATCAAGTCTAAGTAGATCTTTCTTAGACATTTTCTTCATAGGTTCTAGTTCAACCATTTTGCCTTTACCCTTGTCATGAAGCTATTGTGATGGTTGTTGTGAAGAAACTATTGGTGTAGGTACTTGCTCCTGTTCATGAATAACAAGCTCTTTAGCTCAGTAGTTGTTGTTGTAAGTGTTGGCGTTGTTGTACCCTGCTCTGGTTCTTGTATCACAACCTTATTAGCCTTGGGTTTTGCACTCTTCAACTCTGCCAATGCTTAAGCCAAAGTCATTTCAACATCAGTTTTTGCAGTTGTCGTAGTTGTAGTTGTAGCAACACTAACTGGAATTGTAACAGCAGTAACTTCTTTAACCATACTTCTTGTTTCCTCAGCAGTTGTAACAACATCTTCATTGTCAACAATCACCTCATTACCATCTAAATCATGTACTCCAAACATATCTGTATCAACATTAAAATGAGTACTATCCAAAGTAATTCCTGCATCATCATTAATATCATCTATCCTCCCCTGTTTGGATGCATCCTCTTTACCCAAACCTTCTTCATTATAGTATTCCACTCTTCTAGATGAACCAACCTTGTATAATCTTTTAAGCCTATGACTTCTTGACTTATTCCTCTTCTCTAGTTTTTTTACTCTTCTTTTCAAACTTGTAATCTCCATAGCTTGAGTGGTCTTTGTAGTCTCCAAAGCAAGAACTCTTAATTGTAAAGTTATACATAATTCCATCAATTCCTGAAGTTTCAGACTAACCTTACCACTTCGAAGTGTGCTACCTCTTGCGAGCAATGGATCATTGGAATGTTTAGATACATTCTCAAACCCAGTTTGAGCAATTGTATCCCCTATGGTTTCTTGGCACCTAGGACCACCACCGGAACTAGTTCCTAGGGAACTTGGTTCATTAGGTGTTGCCTTGGATTGGGTCTTATTGATGTTACCCCTATCCTGCTCTGCATCTAAGCTAGTAGCAGTAGTGGCAGCCCTTTCCAAACTGTCATCCATCTCCTCATAGACAGCCTCATCCGCTACATTATCTGTAGGACCACTAGACTAAGGTATCTCAGTGTCCTTTCTCTTTGGCTTCCAATGTTTTTGTTTCTTTTAAGGTTGAGATGTTGATGGTTGAATAATAGTGGGTGTGTGATGGGGATCAGTGGGATTTGCTAAACCTTCACCCATTTCTTCTTGATGTTGTACCACCATTGTTGGAAATAAGTGTGTTTCTCTTCTAGAAAAACCTTTCCCTACCCTTCTCATGCTTCCAAAAATCTTCTTAGTATGAGAGGGTGTAATATAAATCCTTTTATGACTTTGCATCCCTTCCAGTTGCTTATCCAAAAAGACTTGTACAAACCTTGGATACATTAAGAATTTGCCATACACATTCTCCAAGTTCTTCACCATACTTTCAAATATGTACTTTGAAAAGTTAAACTTCTGGTTTGTAGCTAAACAAATGATTGTAGATGCCATAGTACTACTAAACTCATTCCATGCAGTAGTCTTAGAACTTAGGCATTGTAAAATAGTATGAATAAGGAATTTCCATTATAGGGAAAAGAATGCCTTATAGAAAGTAAGCTTTTGTGATATTTTCTCATACCCCATTAATGTAAGTTGTTCAAAGATGGTAGCATTGGGTAGACAATCAACACCTTTAACATCTTCTAGTTGAAGATCTCTTCTTACAATCAACTCAGTAATGATTATCTTCTTCCAATCCACTAGGGCTTGTAACTGTACTTCCCCATTGTCAGTTTTCGCCTTGACATTAGCCCAGAACAATACACGAAGTATATATAGTGGGATCGATCGTTAGTGCATATCTTATAGATTTGCATTCAGAAAATCTACTATCTGCTCAAACCCTTCACTTTCTGCGGGTTTAGACAAAAATGTGACCAAATTATGAGTATCAGCAAACTTTAGGGTCATCATTATGTTGGGTTTTGACGATGAATGATGAAATTGAGTTAGGGTTTATGATTAGAGAGTGTATGAGTGAATGAAATCGATTAAATGAGTGATTGAAACCCTTAATCAAAGTATTTATGAAAATACCCTCAACAACATTAACGTTCACCGGCAGTTGTAAGTTTATGCCTAGCAGCATTATCTTTGAGTTACCAGCATTAACTCCAATTCCATTCCAAATACTTGTCTGTTTTTAAAATATTAAACTCTCTTTCTGTTTTTAAACACACCATTTCTCTTAATTCTTTTACTCACCAAATTACTCTGACTATTTTTATTTCACACAGCTCTCTTTCTGTTTTTATTCTTACCAATTCTCTCAATTCTTTTTCTCACCAAATCACTCTGTCTATTTTCTCTAATAACCATCTTTTCCATTATCAATCTATCACTTTTCTTTGCCTTTTCTGCAAAATGTTAGTCCAAATACCAAGAAAATACAAGCCATAGCCATTTTTACAATTATCACTATATTAATTATACCTATCAGTATTAACTCAACAATATTAAGTATAACTAGCAGCACTAATTATACTTAACAACAGAAACTTTTAATGACATGAATAACAGTACTAACTGATACAAAACTTTACAAAAACATAAAGAAATAAAAGATTTTTAGGATTTAGCATTCCAATACTAGCAATTAAATATTGAAACCTAATTACATAAAAATCTTTTGTAAGTAAATCTGCAACATTCTTGTCAGTATGGATTTTGACCATTTGAATCAACTTTTTTTCATTGCAATCCCTAATAAAATGATGTCTAATCTCTGTATGCTTTGTTTTTGAATGAAAAACATGATTTTTAATTATGCAAATAGTACTGTTATTATCAATAAAGATCTTAGTATGCATAAAAATATACCCATAATCAACTAGTTAATTCTAAATCCAAAGCACTTGTCCACAATAACTTGAAGCAGCCACATATTCAGATTTTGTTATGGAATTTGCAACCACAGTCTGTTTCTTACACTACCATGATATCAATCTACATCTAAGGAATTGACAACCTCCTATTGTAGACTTCCTATCCAAGCTTGCTCTAGCATAATCACTATTAGTGTATGCTACCAAAGCAAAAGGAGAATCTTTTAGATACCAAAGGCCTAATTTTGGTTGACCTTTTAAGTACCTAAAAATCCTTTTCATAGCATGAAGATGTGAAACCTTTGGATTGACTTGGTATTTAGCACAGGCACACACTGCAAACATGATGTCAAGTCTTGAAGATGTAAGATACATCAATAAACCAATCATTGACCTATACATATAAACATCAACTTCTTCTCCATCTTCATCTTTAAGTAGAGGCTTTTGAGTTTCTATTGGTGTGCTTGCAATCTTGACTTTTATAAACCTAAATTTCTTTAAAACTTCACCAACATATTTATCTTGACTAATAAATATGCCATCATTCTCTTGCTCTAGTTGTAATCCTAATAATAATGTAAGTTCTCCCATAGAACTCATTTGAAATTTCTCATGCATCAACTTCTCAAATGCAATGCATAACTTCTTATTTGTTGAACCAAAGATGATATCATCCATGTACACTTAAACTAGCAAAATATCACCTTTGTGCCTTCTGATGAATAAGGTCTTGTTAATTTTCCCTCTTTTAAACCATTTGTTTAACAGATATGTTGACAAGGTTTCATACCAGGCTCTAGGAGCTTGATGTAGTCCATACGGTGATTTTTCAACCCTGTATACTCTATCAGGAAAGTCTGGATATTCAAATCTTGGTGGTTGACATACATACACCTCTTCTTTAATCTTCACATAGATAAAAGCACTTTTTACATCAATTTGATACACCATAAAGTCTTTAAATGATGCATAAGCTAAAAATAGCCTAATTGCTTCAATTCTTGCAACAGGGGTAAAGACTTCATCATAGTCAATCCTTTCTTCTTGTGTGTACTCTTGAGTAACCAATCTTGCTTTATTTCTTATCACTATTCCCCTTTCATCCTTTTTATTCCTGAAAACCCATTTAGTGCATATAGCCCTTTTTCCATTTGGTAAGTCTACTAAAGTCCAAGCTTCTTGTAACTTGAATTGTAGAAGCTCTTCTTGCATAGCCTATATCTAGCTTGGATCCTTTAGTGCATGAATTACCTTCTTGGGTTCTTCTTGTGATAAAAAGCAAGCAAACAAGCAGTTTTGAAGGTCATTATTGTTTGTTCTTTATTTAATAGTACTAACAAACCCATGCTCCTCCAAATTCTTTGACATCCTTCTTGTTTGTGTGGCTGATTGCAAATCTTCAATCACTTGATCAAGAGGATGATCTTTATGAATTCTTGTAGTTGGATTAGGACTGACTTGGATTGTTGTATCCAAATTGTTCATGTCAGCCTCTGCACCAATATTTTCATTATCTTCAAATATGCTATAATCTTCCAATTTAGGTATATTTGGATCAACTAGAAGTTCAATGCTTGATTTTTCACCAACAACATTAACTTCATTTGCTCTAGCAGCATTAACAATGTTAGTGCTGTTAACATAATCTTCCTTCTCTTGATCAATACATTCACTATCTTTTCTTTGATCTTCATCAACCTTCTTTCCATCATCACTTGAAGGTTTGAATCTATCATCATGAGAACTCTTTGGATCTTGAGAATATGGTGGATCAGTAGCCATAATGGAAGCAAAATGTAATTTTTGACAGGTTCTGTCTCCTTTCTAGCTTGACCTGCATTATCACATGCTTTTGTACCTGCAAAACCATTAGTTTGTGTTCTTGCAACAATTGGCTCATAATTCATTGTTCTTGTTAGTGCATCAATATCAAATAGCTAATCTGGTCTACTACCTACAATATTGGGTGTATTTTCACTAAACCTAATATGCAAGTTTTCTTCCACTATCCTTGTTCAAATATTGAATACTCTAAAGGCTTTACTATTCAAAGAGTATCCAATAAAGAAACCTTCATCAGCCTTACCATCAAATTTGCCTAAGTGATCTATGGTATTCATAATGGTAACAGGACACCCAAATGGTCTCATAAAACTTAAAGTTGGTGTTTTACCATGAAAAAGTTCATATAGGGTCTTGTTATGAGGCTTAACAACTAACACTCTATTTTGCACATAATCAGCTAGCATAGTCTTAGCAACCATAATTAGTGTCCTATTTCTCCTCTCAGCAACTCCATTTTGTTGAGAAGTTCTAGCTATACTATATTGTCTCAAAATGCCCTTCATCTTACAAAATTGATTCATCTCTTTGTTTTTGAACTCATTCCCATTATCACATTTAATCACCTTAACCTTGTGATCTACTAGATTTTCTATCCCAGTTATAAAGGACTTAAGAATGCCACTAGTCTCATCCTTAGTAGCTAGAAAGAAAACCCATGTAAACCTACTATAATCATCTGTGACAACTAGGCAATACATTTTCTTCATAAGGCTTTTTACAAAAGTTGGACCAAATAAGTCCATATGCAATAAATGTAAAGGAAGACTGATTGAGTTCTCTGTTTTGGACTTATAAGAGACTCTGTGCTGCTTTCCCTTTTGACAGGCAACACAGGTTTGTTCATTTTCAAAAAGTTTGGAAGGTAAACATCTTACAAGATTTCCCTTAACCAATTGGTCATAGTTTTAAAATTTAAGTGACCTAGCCTTCCATGCCAAAGTTTAGATTCACTAGATGTGTCTTTTGCAAAAGGGCAGGTTAAACCTCCTTTAAAATTATGTTCTTTAAATCAACACTATACATATTGTTCTTTCTATGAACTCTAAGTAAAACTTGACTTTCATCAATTAACTTAAAGTTTGGAGATAAAACAATACATTCAGTGTCATTAAAAGAACACTATTCTTTTTATCACACATTTGTGAGACACTAAAGAGATTAAACTTTAACTCTCTCACAAAATACACATTTTCCAAATCTAGATTACCAGTTTTAATGGTACCTTTTCCTGTGATTTTCCCTTCTTTGGGGTTCCCTCCAAAAGCAACATATCCTCCATCTATCTCTTCATAGTCTGTAAGATAGGACATGTTCCCTGTCATGTGCCTTGAGCATTTACTATCAATTACTCCTTTATCTTGTAAATCTATTTGTGAATTTCCCTGCACATCAGATAAGAAAATCAGTTTCTTTTGGGGACCCAAGCCATCACTGACTTGGATCTGCCTTGTGCATCAATATAATCAAACCTTTTTAGGATGGTTGATGCACTGTTGTGTTTAGAAACATGGTCTAAAACTTTAGTATTTGGTTTCTAAACCCAACAAGCTGAGGCCTTAATAGCATTAACATTATTTCCCTTAACATCATTAACTACTGCTTTTGGCCTAGCAATATTAACATTTTTATCCCTAACAGTATTAACCCTCTGATTAAAATTACTGTTTTTAAATGATGCGTTCTTATGAATGGGCCTCTTAACAGTTGAATGTGCTATTTTAGAAAGATATGGCATTGGTCTAGCAACATTCTCTGTTGTTTTTGAGTGAGCAACATTAACTTGTCTAGCAAAATTAACTGATACTAAGCCAGACTTCATTATTACTGCTTTTGGAACCATGTTTTATTTAGGGCAGGGGTAATTCTTTTTGGCAAAATTCTAATGATTTACCCTTTTAGCATTGTTTCAAACAAGTTTTACCACCCTTTGATAATTACAATCAACCTGCAAATGATCAAAACTTCCACACATATAACAAGCTTTGTTAAACATCTGAAAATTACTTCCTAGTCTCTAAGACATCATATTATTCCAGTTTCTTTAATTGCCTCTAGGAATGTGAGTGTTTTGCCTATTGTGCTTAACTTGTTTAGCAGTTTTCCTATCAGTTTTACTTGTTTGTTTAGCTTTGACAAAGTCTATCTTAACAAAACTAGGCTTAGCTGTTTTCTTTTCAATTTTAGGTTGAGTCACATCTTCTTCCTCACTATCTGATACCCAATCCTCAATAATTGGAGCACCATTATTCTTCCAAACTTCTTTAGGCTTTGCTTCACTTTCCTTAGCTTCACTGTTCTCAACTGCAGGCTTGATAACTACAGGCTCACTTGTTAACTCTTCTAAGCCACTAAATGACAAGTCAGGTTTTGGAGGCATGAAGTTTCCTGTGTAGGGAGGTGGAACTGCATTATAGTATTCATAGCCTAAACCTTTCTTGCAATTATCAACAATCTGACACTCTATGAGCTTGTTTAAACTTTCAGATCCATTTTCAAATTTATCTACATTAAATTGAATGCTATCTTTTTCTTTTTGAGCTATTTCTAGCTTCTTCTTGAGCTCTCTGATAGCTAAATCTTTACATTCAATTTCAAATTTTAAGACCTTTATATCTTGTGAATAAATAGACTCATTTGCCTTATAAACTTCAAGTTTCTCTTCTACTGACTCTAATCCTATCTTATAGGCTAGAACCATTAACTCAGATTTATTAAAATCTTTATGTAGTTGATCATATTGAGATTTAATATTTTCAACAGTTTTCAAACAAGATTTTGAACAATTTGAATTGTTAGATACCTCTAAGTCAGAACTTGAAGATGAGTAAGCCATGAGTGCATAATTAGGTCCTTTCTCTACCTGATCACGCTAGTCATACCTACCAAGACCATCACATGACACCAAAGTTGTAGAAGTGGATGTTTCTACATGCGCAGTCCTTCTTGTACTTTCCTTGTTCTTGTAGTCTTGATTCCTTGGAGCTCTGCACTCCTTATCAAAATGTCCCTTCTTGTGGCAGTTGTAGCACTCCACTTTGGACTTGTCAAAGAAAATATTCTCATTGCTATTGACTGTAAGCCTCCTTCTAGTATTCTTCAAGAATCTTCTAGCCCTCATAGTCAACATGGCCATTGTCATCTTAAATCTATCTTTTCAATATCATCTGGATGAATTTGTTGTAAGTCCTCAGTAACAAGTTGAGGACTATTTGGTTGACTAGCAAGGAATGCACAAATAACAGCATCACTCAAGTTATCAGCATTTGAGAAGTTAGCAGTATTAACTTGAGTGTTAGCAGCAGAAACTCCTTTAGCAGTATTAACTGCTTGAGCAGTATTAACTACTTCATTACTGCTGCCAGAATTATTATTTGATGCGGACATAAAAGCCATGTTCTGTATGCTTAAACTTGAGCTAGACATCCCTTTGACTTCTGGTTCATACACCTTTAGGTTGTTATAGAGATCATCCATGCTCATTGTTTCTATCTCAGCTTTATTTCTCCACACAACAACATGTGTGTTCCACTCAGATGACAAGCTCCTTAATAACTTTTTATTCACATCTTCTTGTGAAAGCTTTTCACCCAAAAGCTCCAACTGACTCATAATCTTTTGAAGTCTATAAAAAGTTTGATCAAGCATCTTTGAGCTTGGAGCAGTAAAGTTTTCATATTGCTACTTTAAAATATTCCTTTGGGTCTTCTTTATAGCTGCATTCCCACCAAATCTCTTTTCTACAGCTTCCATCAATAGCTTAGCATCCTTAATGGAGTTAAACTTTAACTGATGTTCATTAGGAATACCCATCATTAAAGTACTTCTGGCCTTTACTTCTAATCTCCTTGTGGCCTTCTCTTCAGCAGTTGTAGGAGGTATTACTTTCTCAACACCTTCAACAACTGTTGTTTTTAGTGCAGAGTTTCCATTCTTTATGACTTCCCATAGAGCATAGTCAATCATCTGGATGTATTGTTCAATTCTCATCCTCTAGATCTCAAACTCACCAGGTTTGAGCATTGGAACCGTGGATGCAACCACCATGTGTGCAAAATCTTGATCCATGTCTTCTTAGCAAAGTTTCTCAAAGCAATTGGCTTTAATACCACTTGATGATCCCAGTTAACTTCTAATGATTGAATTCCTTAAGCTTGTTTAAGGTTTAGTTCTGCTAGATAAATCTAACATAACTTAATTAAGAAACTTTGTTTGATAATACTAAAGATTATGCAAAAACTAATTTTTAATATAAGAAAATTCTTCAATAAAACAGTAACACAAAATGTTGATCCCAACTTAAGATTGATTCCTTAGCTTGTAAAGGTTAAGTCACTTTGGATAAATCCAAAATAACTATGGTAGAAACTTTGTGAATACTAAAGAGTATGCGGAATATACTCTTTAATACTTAGAAGAATATTAATGAAACAGTAAAATGTATGAATAATGATATCACTGAAAACCTTTAATATTATTATTATCAATAATACGAGTACTCTGTGTAGTACTAGGGTTTACAACCTTGAAGCTATATATCAAAAATATCTATATATGTGTTTCTATAAACATAACCTAGGATCTCCTTTTATACACCAAGGAGTCCTTTACAAGATAACTACAAATCTTCTATAATTCTAATAGATAACTGCAAATATTCTAACTTAATAAGATATACACTGAATAAGTCAATACATATCACTTAACACGTCTTTATCACTTTAGCAGTCTTAATCTTCATGCAGCAATCTTAAGTCCTTCAGCAGTCTTAAGTTAGTACTGGCGGTACTAACTTACTCTAGCAGTACTAACTGGTTAGTACTGGCAGTTGTAACTTGAGCAGTACTAACTGTTGGCTTGGCAGTACTAAGTATGTAGACTTTTAATTCCCGATAATCCTTCCCTAAACTTGTGATTTACCTCAAATCATCAAGTTTCTTGAATTAAACCTTGTTCTCTAAGAGGATTCTTCCAAACACTTCATCTTCTTGGTCTTTCAGCCTGCATGAATATCTTCCTAAGAAGTTCTCTAGACATCTCATTATCTTGTTCCACCAAGAGCTTTGCAACCAGCATCTGTGTAAGAGTTCCTCTTGACAATGGATACTCCTTCTCTACTAGCATGTAGATGTCTCATTCCCATTTTTCTTTTTCTAATGTAGACACATAATGACTTCACAGAACTCATATAGCCTCCAAGTTAAATCATGAATATGCTTTTGAAGCTTCTATAACTCATCATCTGTATCTGGTTCAAATAATCTCTTTAACTCAACCCATATCTCTCTTTCTTTGTCATCTGTTAGTTCTGTTGATTTGAAGTTCTCTTTAACCAGACTCCACATCATCACTAAGTCATCTCTGTCTAAGGCTTTCAGCATATCATCAAAGAATTGATGTACCTCAGTATGATTTCTAACTCTGATGATCTTCTAGTACTTCCTAGTGCCTTCAGTGTAAATCTCCTAGTCAGTTATAAGATACTTAGTTTGTAAAGCTTCAACATTCATCCCTTGCTCTGGAACTATTATCATCATTTGTTGTAGCTCTTCTTGTGACAGTTCTTCTTCTTTATCTTTTGGTTCTTCAGCTGGTTCCGAGCTTTCACTAATCTTTTGTGTAAAACCTAAAAATCTCAACAAGTGTAAAATTACCAAAATACCCCTAATGCAAGAAAATTACATAAAAGCATGCATAAATTTCATTTTAATTCTAGAAATTATAAAAATACAACATATGACAATTATGAAATTTATGTAAGATTAAAATACCTTATATTGTATAAGAAAAATAATTAATATTTATGTATATATATTTATGCCGAAATTATTAATATTTATTTATTTATATATTACGAATTAAATCAAATAAATTAAGATAATAACTAAATAATTTGGCAAGTTTAAAAATTTGATCTAGTCTATTTTAAAGGCCCAAATATTCGGCCAAAATACCTATTATAATTCTTATGCATTTTATTTTAATTAAACCCTAAAAACAAAAACACCCGAAAACCCTAAAAACAAAAGGAGGCGGCATCCAAATTTTTCAAGGGCTAAGACCATTTTTCTAAGGTGTTTTGGAGATCAAGGAAGGTGGGAAAAATAGTAGGAAGATCGTGGATTGCTTGATTCGATCGTGGTAATTGTTTTGGGTTCGAAATACACAACCGGGTACAATAAATTCATCAAATCATCAAGGATCATCAAGGGTATTTTTTTATCTCATTTTTATCATTTTTAATCATAATGTCGTGAGTAAAAAATATCCATACATGTTATATTGATCGTATGAATTAAAACAAATTAGAAACCCTAATTTCGAAATAATTAGGAAATCGGCATAATAAGGTTTGTACACTTGATTTTATATTTTTATAAGGTTGTATATATCATATGTAACTCAGATAAAATGTTGAAATAATTTAGAAGAGGTTCGAAAACTTATTTGGGATTTTCTTGCTTGCCGAGTCGCGAATAAAGGGGAAAAAGAAAGAAAAAGGTTTAAACAAATTAGGGTTAGGGTTTTGTTAATTTTTCCAGGTTCATTTAATGCTAATGATTGGGTAATAATTGTGTTTGTGGTTGGGAAAAATCAAATTAGGGTTTTGTGGATTTATTAGTTAGCCGATTTAGATTTTAAAATATAAGGGGGTGATTTGTAATTTCTGAAACTATGAGGTCTATTTTAAACATGTTAGTATAGTTATTATAATCTGTATAAAATAAGTTGGGGGGGTATAAAGTGTCATATTGATATTATTTTTGGATTAAAATGGTTAATTATATATAATAAGTAATTAGAAATTAATTAATTAAAATAGAGGGACTGAAATTGTAAATTCTGAAAAGTGGAAGGTTTGGTCAGTATTTAATGTATAAAGTATGAATTTGTCATATTTGAATCTATAAGGACTTGTTTTGTAATTATGGATAATTAAAGATATTGTTTAAATAATTAATAAACAAAAAGGGCTAAATATGTAAATTGTGTAAATTAAGGGTTTGACTTGTAAATATAGAAAATGGAAGGTATAATCTGAATAAAATGTGAAACTTTGATATTTACACTTTTAACCTTGAAAATTGTTGATTTTTTGTATATTAAACCCTAAAATATGGAAAGTTGTCATATTTAACCCTAAACTTGTAAGGTTGACATGTTAAGTCCCTAAACTATTCAAAATACTTAATAGAATCTCAAATGATGAATATTACTAATTTTGGAAACTTACTAAAAATGGAAAGTTACTAAAAATGGAAAGTATAACTTAAATGAATGGTTTGTAATTCGAATTTATCATTTCTTTAGGTTCGGTCAAGAGGGAGTGATTTTGATTTCCTGTGGTGTTTTCTTTGATTATTGCTTTGCTTCGGAATAAGGTACAGATATTCTGACCTTATCGTTAAGGTTTCTCATGACATATTCCTCTCTATCTTTGATTACTTATGTGATTTGCTACATTTGCTCTGAGCCTTTTATCTGGTTCTCTTATATGATATGTTATTATGTTCTATTTGGACCCTGCTATACTACCTTTGATATTTGAACCTTTGACATTGAACCTTTGCTATGATCCCTTTGAAATGAACTTTGATATGACTTTGCTTTGAACCCTTCAGTTTGAGACCCGAGCCACTATTTGTTATCTTGCCATGAAGGTAACATGCTTGTGTCATCTGGATGCACCTTTGGCATGACTCATGTGTGGGTGAGTGATTTCTCACACCGTCCCCCATTTGATATTATATGCGCATTATGAAGATTATTATTTGTTTAAGGGGCGTATGGATGCATCCTAGATTTGTTTTGTATTCGATGGATTATGACATTATGATATATATATATTTGGTGACTGATGTATGGGTGCATTCCACGTCTTTCACATTTTGGAGCTCATGACTCCATGGTTACTATGATATGATTTGTTTGGGCTTGGTAATTGGACTTGATTTGACTTTCTGATTCATCTTACCTTACACTATGAATTGACTTCTGATTTGTCTTACCTTATATTTGTATTCCTTTGATCATGTCTTGTGATATCCTTTGTTGATCCTGTTTTCCGTTATCTTTTGCGTTCGATTATAATATATCTTGTCACTGGCTTTGTAAGCTCAGCGCATTTCTTTTCCTGCTGCAGGTATCTAAGCGGCGGGATAGGAGAGTGGTTGCTTTCGGGATATGAGTGTGAGTGTGGACTTACCTGAGATCTTAGTTTTGATATATGATTTGTTACTTTTTGAGACATTCGTTATTTCGGTTATTTCGTTTGGATATGTCTGTCCTTTAAGACTTATGTACCTTAAGTCATTTTGACTTATTTTCCTTTGGTTATTTATTTGAGACTTCAGCTGTTTATGCTTGTGTTATGATTATGTATGCCTTTGATGTCACACCATATTTGTAGATACTTTACCTTTAGGGTTTATTTTTGGGCGTTACAATTTATGGTATCAGAGCCAGGTTAATCATGACGAGGTCTTATGACCTTAGAGCTTAGGCTATGACCTGTGAGGATTGGGTAGACATTAGGTTCCTTCTGCGTAACTCTCTTCCGTAACCTATCTTGTTTTCGTTTGCTAATCGTTTTCTCGATCGTTCAGATGGTGACTACCCGTAGAAACTCGGATGACGATGTTCCTAACTTCGAGGCCATGATTACTGCTGCTGTGGCCAATGCTCTCCCTAACCTTACGGCTGCTTTGAGAACTCAGATCACCAATGACATCAGGAATGGTGCTGGACCTTCAGGTGGTGGTGGTGGTGATGCTATACCCCAAGGGATTCATGTTTGGATCGAAAGGTTTACTAAGTTAAAGCCGCTTGCGTTTCGGTCTGCTGCCACTCCTGCCGAGGCAGAAGACTGGATTACGCATATGGAGAAGTTATTTCAAGTTTTGGGATGTCCCGACAACTTCAAGACTCGTCTTGCTGCGTTTAAACTAGAGGGTGATGCACTGAGCTGGTGGAAAGCTCATTTGCGTACTCAGGTTGGAGGCGATGCTTTTGCCGATACTTGTACTTGGGTTGCTTTTCGTGAGATCTTTTACAACAGGTATTTTCCGGCATCTGAACAACAACGTTATGAGCGTGAGTATGGGTCGATATGTCAGCTGGATCGAGAGAATTCTGGGGAGTACATGGAGAGGTTCACTAGATTGGCTAGTTTTGTTGGAGCTACTGCTGGAGATGCCCAGAGGCAAGCTAGACATTTCAAGTGGGGGTTAAAGAAGTGGGTTTTGGACCGGATCGTTAATACGCAATTACAAAAAATAAAAGATTATACGAAGTTGCAGGTTGCGGCTGCTGCCCGTAACATTGAGTTATTGCATGAGAGTGGAAATTCGAATAAGCGGGATAGAGATGGTAATCGGATTCAGAACAGGGGACAGGGCCAACAGGAGAACAAGGGTCGTTATGACCAGGGTCAGCATGAGTATAGGGGTCGTCAGGACCAGAGTGTTGAGCATCGGGGTCGTCAGGATCGGGGTTATGATTCGAAACGACAGGATTTTCGGGGTCAGGATCAGAGGTTTACTGGTAGGAATGGGAATGACCGCCAGGGTCAGGGTAACTACAACCAGCGTCAGTACAGGAGTCAATCAACTCGGGATTTTAACCAGGGTCATGCTTCAGGTTCTGCAGGTCAGAGGAGGTCTACTGAGACTTTGCCTCCTCCACCTCTTTGTACTACCTGTGGAAAGCCTCATCCGGGTGTTTGTTATAAGGCTACTGGGGGATGTTTTACTTGCGGGTCTACTCAACATAAGGTGAAGGATTGTCCCCAGGCGAAGCAGAAGCAGAGTATGCCAGCGGATTTTGCTAGACTACCTCCTACTACAGGACGGGTTTATGCTACGACTCGTGATCAGGCGGCCAAGACTTCAGGTACTATTACCGGTATTCTCTACATTGATGATCGTACTGTCTTCGTTTTATTTGATACTGGGGCTACACATTCTATTATATCTACCACTTTTGCTAAAAACTTAATATGACTCCTACACCATTAATTGAACGTGTAATCATTTCAACCAATGAAGAACCATATGCTTATTGACCATGAATATGTTAACTGCCCTATACGTTTTGATGATCGTATTCGTCCTGCGAATTTACTTCCTATCCATATGCTCGACTTTGATGTGATTCTTGGCATGGATTGGTTGGCTTCTCATCGAGCTACCATTGACTGCTATGCTAGGACTGTGATCTTTGGTAACGTTCGCCAACCTGAATTTGTTTATCATGGTTCCTCACCGCTTAAGTCCGTTAAGCTCATCTCTGCTATGAAGGCACGTACCTTGATTTCTCATGGGTGCCAAGGTTTTCTGGCTTCTGTTATGGACACATCTTTGGAGAGTCCTAATATTGAAAATCTTTCTGTTGTTCGTGAATTCGCTGATGTTTTTCCCGATGAACTTCCTGGACTTCCTCCGGCTAGAGAGATTGAATTTGGCATTGAGTTAATTCCCGGTGCTGAACCTATCTCAAAGGCTCCGTATCGTATGGCACCTGTTGAATTGAAGGAGTTAAAGGAGCAGTTACAAGGAAGATGTTAGAGAATGGCTTTATTAGACCCAGTGTTTCGCCTTGGGGTGCACCGGTCTTATTTGTTAAGAAGAAGGATGGGAGCATGCGCTTGTGTATTGATTACCGCGAACTCAACCGTATTACGATTCGTAACCGCTATCCTCTTCCGCGAATCGACGATTTGTTTGACCAACTGCAAGGGGCCAAATATTTTTTAGATTGACTCTGCGATTGGTTATCACCAGCTTCGTGTGAGAGAACAGGATATTTCTAAGACTGCTTTTCGTACGCGTTATTGGCAACTAGAGTTCTTGGTTATGCCCTTCGGTCTGACTAATGCTCCTGCCTGTGTTTTGGATAACTTGAATGAACCGTATTTTTCCATAGTACCTTGACAAGTTCGTTTTGTTTTTCATCGACGACATCCTCGTTTACTCCAAGTCTGAAGAAGAGCATGAGCGACATCTACGGATTGTGTTGGAAATTCTTAGACAGAAGAAGTTGTATGCGAAGTTTTCGAAGTGCGAGTTCTGGTTACAGCAAGTCGCTTTCCTTGGTCATATTGTATCTGCAGGACGCATCATATATGGATCCATCAAGGTTGAAGTAATCACCAAATGGCACGAGACCTACTACGGTGAGGAAGTGAGAAGTTTTCTAGGGCTTGCTGGCTATTACCGACGTTTTGTCAAGGGTTTCTCCCGATTAGCTTTACCTCTTACCCAGCTGATGAGAAAGGGTGAGAAGTTTGTGTGGACGGATGAGCGTCAGGAGAGTTTTGAGGAATTGAAAACGGGAGTTTTGGTGTCTGCTCCGATATTGGCTCTTCCATCAGGTTCTGATGGTTTTCAGATATACAGTGATGCATCGAAGAAAGGTTTGGGTTGTGTTTTGATGCAACATGGGAAGGTGATCGCCTACGCTTCCAAGGCAGCTGAAGCCTTATGAAGTAAAAATTACCAACCCATGATATTGAGTTAGCTGCCAGTGGTTTTTGCATTGAGATTGGACGACACTATCTGGTATGGTGAAGCATGTGATTATATTTACAGATCATAAGAGTCTCAAATTATATTTTTACTTAGCGAGAAACTTAACCTGAGATAGAGAAGATGGTAGGAACTTCGGAAGATTATGACACAAACATCCAGTACCATACGGGCAAGGACTAATGTGGTTGCCGGACGCCACTCTAGTCGAAAAAATCTGGGATGATAGTTGTTTTTTTCCATAATCCTTCATGTTTAGAGCGGTTTGATGTTGAGCTATGTGTACGAGGTTAGGTGGTATTGGGCGAGTATGAGGATAGAGTGACCTCATGCTACTGATAAAGAAGCTCAAAGGGACGACGGTGAGTTGTGGGCTATTGTGCAGAATGTTGAAGACGGTAAACATACTGAGTTCAGTGTTGATGATGACGGTGTTGTGTGGTTTGAAGATAGGCTATGTGTTCCAAATGATCAGGCACTTCGCGAGAAGGTTATGACGGAAGCTCATAGTTCTCCATTTACTATTCATCCAGGTTCAACCAAAATGTATAGAGATTTGAAACAGTACTTTGGTGGGACGCATGAAGCAAGATGTGGCTACGTTTGTATCCAAGTGTATGATTTGTCAGCAGGTCAAAATTGAACATCAGAGGGCTAGTGGTTTGTTACAGCCGTTGGAGATTCCTATGTGGAAATGGGATGAGATTTCCATGGATTTCGTTACTGGTTTGCCTACTACTCAGAAAAGACATGATGCGATTTGGGTGGTTGTTGATCGGCTAACCAAGTCTGCTCATTTCTTACCCATTCGGAAGAACTATGGTATTAGTAAGTTGGCGGAGATTTTTCGACAGGAAATCGTTAGACTGCATGGTACACCGACTTCTATTGTGTCTGACAGAGATCCGAAGTTTACGTCTCGTTTTTGGAAAGGATTACAGAAAGCTTGGGGAACTCGTCTTAAGTTCAGTACAGCATTTCATCTCAAAACCGATGGTCTTTTTATTTTTGGGTTTTTGGGGGGATTTTTTTTTTTTCTTTTTTTTTTTTTTTTTTTTTTGTTTTGTTTTTATTTTATTTTTGTTTTTTTCTTTTTTCTTTTTTTTTTTTTTTTTTTATATATTATATATATTTATCAGAGACGGACCATTCAGGACTTTGGAAGATATGTTGAGGGCTTTGCTTTGGAATGGACGGGTAGTTGGTTGATCTTTTGTGCTTGGTTGAGTTTGCCTACAATAATAGTTGTCATGTTAGCTTCAAGGCATCACCTTCGAAGCTTTTGTATGGTAGAAAATGTCGAGCACCTATTTGTTGGGATGAAGTAGGTGAACGTTTGATTGAAGGTCCGGAGCTCATCGAGATTACTAATGAGAAAGTGGTTGTTGCTAGGAGAAGCTGAAAGAGGCTAGATCACGACAGAAGAGTTATGCTGATAAGCATCGACGTGACTTAGAGTTTCAAGTTGGAGATCGTGTATTTCTGAAGGTTTCGCCATTCAGAGGAGTTAAACGTTTTGGGATCAAGGGCAAGCTCAGTCCTCGATTCATCGGTCCGTTTGAGATTTTGGAACGTATTGGAGAGGTTTCGTATCGTCTGGCACTTCCTCGCCAGTTATCGTACATCACCGTGTCTTTATGGTATCTCTTTCTTGGAGGGGAATACATTATCATCCATTGCATGTCGCATCTTATCCTTTTGATCAGATTCAGCCTGATATGTCTTTGTCCGAGGAACCTGAATCCATTCTGGATCGGCAAGAGAGAGTCATGAGAAACAAAGTCATTCCTTTTGTGAAGATTCTTTGGAAGAATCACCCAGAGCGTGAGGCTACCTGGGAGACCAGTAGCTATCACTTTTCCTTAAACTCACCTTATAGTTTGTAAACTTAAAGGTCCGTCGTACCTCGCAAGTATTTCACGATTTGTTTTGTTGTTTATTGGAATGGTTTAAGATGGATAGCTAGTATCCAAATGTTTATTATATATTTTTTTTTTACTTAATTCGATAGGAATCGAATTAATGAACTTTTTATATTTTTATACAATAATAGCAAAATAACTTCCAAAGGAAGGATCTTCGAAACTCTACTTCAACGAATATTCTTCAACAATCGTTCACGACTTCCCCGGCAACGGCGCCAAAATTTGGTTCGTGGTAGAAAAACAAATTTAATATACTTATAGTATTAATCCCGTAAGAATTCTTTCCAAAATACTTCTCAAACAAGAGAAATATAAGGTAAAAATCTTACTAAAGAAAACACAATTTGTATATTTTTATCCGGGAAGTACTTTTCCTCGGGTCGTGTCCCAACGAAATCGTGAATTGAGAATTTGGAATAATTCGGATTCGAGTTACGAATGATAAAGGATTTTTGAATTGTTGATTACACTACAAATATAATAGCAAAAAACAATGAAATAGCACGAAATTTTAAATGCACGGAAAGTAAAAACGCGAGCTAAAAATGAAATTTAAAATCTAAGGCACAACTTTTAACAAACTTTATACCTAAAAATCAAAAATTTAAAATGAAAATTTTAGGAAAAAGAATTTGAATTTTTTATCTATTTTTGAATTTTTTATGAATTTTTAAAGATTAATGAATTAATCAAAAATAAACTTTTTCTAAAAATTAACACTAAAATTTTACTTTTATTTTTCAAAAATACTAGATTTAAAAAGAAAATTATTGCAAAAAGAATTTTAATTTTTCAACTATTTTTCTATTTTTTATGATTTTTCTAAGAAAAAGATATTAACTAAAATCTATTTTAATTTCTAGAAAATACAAATTAAACTGGAAAAATATGGAAAAATGGTTTTAAAATACTAAAAGAGTGTAGAAATCAAATGGAACAAAAAGCCCTAATTTTTAAACTCTAATTGAAACCTAATTTGATTGATTAAAACTTAACCCTAATTTTTATTTAAACTAAAATCCCCTACTATTATAAAACTAATAAAAAAATACATACTCAATTTTTTTTATTTATACTAGGAAAGACAGGTAGAAATTGAACAGAAAATGAAACTAAAAGGGTAGAGCGGCGAATCTTGAAAGTTTACACTAATAGTTAAAAAAAAAAAAATATACAAAATAAAAAAAAAAAAAAAAAAAAAAAAAACAAAAAACAAAGAAAAAGTAAAACAATAAAGATAAAAAGAAATAATATATTTAAAAAACAAAAAAAAATAAAAATAAAAAAAAACAAAAAATAAAAAAAATAAAAATTAAAAAAAAAACAAAAAATATAAATAAACTAAAAAAAGAAAAAAAAAATATAAAAACAAAAAAGAAAACCCCCAATAATCGCCGCGAACCCCCTCCCCACTCCCCAAACCCATATGCCGCATCCCCCCAGACCCCCCCCTCCCCCCACCAACCCCCCCCCCGACTCTCATCCCCCACCCAACCCCCCCCCCAACCCCTCTCCCTCCCCGCCCCCCCCCCTCCCCCCCACACCCCCCCCGCACCTTCCCCGCACCCCCCCCCCCACTACCCCCCCTCCCCCCCCCTCCCCCCACGCCACCCTCGACCGACCTCCCAATCTCTATATCAATCCCCCCCGCACCACCCTCAAACCTCCCGCTCCGACCTCACCACCCCCACCCTCTCCCCCCCCACCGCCCCCCCCCCTTCCTACCCTACCCACCCCCCCCCGCCCCCACATCCCCACTCCCACCACCACTCCCCTCCCCACCTCGACCCCCTCCACCTCTCCCCCCCCCCCCCCACCCATCCACCCCCCCCCCCGACCCCCCCGTTCACAGAACCCCCCAATCTCTCCCCACCCCACCCACTCCCCCCGCCCACTCCCACCACACCCCCCCCTTCCCACTCACCCCTCCCCCACTCGCAACTGGATACCCCCCCCCCCCCGCCACCCCCCCCCCGCAACCCCAACCCCCTCACCCCCCCCCCCCCCCTACCCCCCCCCCCCCACCCCCCACCTTCCCAAGTCTTCTGCTCCATCCCCCCCCCCGTCCCCCCAATTGTCTCAACCCCCCCCCCCCCCCCACCCCACCCACCCCCCCACCCCCCACCCCCCCACCCCTTTGCTCCGTCCCCCCCGACACCCCCACCCCCCGCACCCCCTGCCCCCCTCCTCCCCCCCTACTCCCCCCCGCCCCCCCCCCCAGAACTTCCTCCCCACTGGAACCCCCCTCCCCCCCGGCCCCCCACCCCCCCCACCCCCCCCACCCCCCCGAACCTCACCCCCAATCCCGTTCCCCCAACCCCCCACCTACGCGTCCCCGCCCCCTCCCACCCCTCCCACCCTCTCCCGCTCGCTCACCCCCCCACCGAACCACCCTTGCCTCTTCCCACCCCTCCCCCCCCCACATCCCCCCCCCCCCCCCCCCCCCCCCGCCCCCTACCCCCGGCCCCCGCCCTCCCGACACCCCACCCCTCCACCCCCCCCCCAAGCCCCCCCCCCCCCACACCCCTCCCCGCCCCCTCCACTCCCCCCTTCCTCATCCAACCGGACCCCCAGCTTCCCCCCCCCCCCCTTCCCCGCCTCCCCCCGGCCTCCCCCCCTCCCCCCCCGAACCACTTGAACTCTTTCTTCCCCGCACCCCCCCCCCCCCACCCTCCCCCACCCCTCCCACCCCCTCCCGCGCCTCCCCCCCCCCCCCCCCCCCCCCCCCCACCGCCCCTCCCCCCCCCCCCCTCTCCCCCCATCCCTACCCCCTCCACCCCAAGCCACACCCCGCATCCACTCCCCCCCCTCCCCCCCATCCGCTCACACGCAACAAAAGACATCTTCAACAACCCCCATAGCTCCTACGCCAAACCTAACAACCCAAACCTTATAGACAATCTAAAAAAACACCCCTAACCAGCAGCCCACTTCAACCTAAACCCCATACACTCCAGTGCCACAATACCCACATGAACTTCAATTCCCTCGATCACAGTAACTAAGCATTTAGCACCTCATCTTAATATAGGGATCTAAGCGGCTAATACAATACTCTAAAACCTTAATGACAACTAAACCACAAGCCCCACCAAGATAGCTATAAGATGTGAACTCAAGAGAATCAGGAAGAAATTTGTGCTACTTGTTAACACAACACTATTCTTTCAAAAAATTTGATATTGAGAAAAGTGCAGAGTTCTTCTGCTTATAAAAACTGTTTAAGCTTTCTAATAAACACTAAAGAGTTGAATACTAAACCCTAACAATTAATTTTTGAAATAAGCTAAAACTATAGTTTTTATTTTTATTACAAAAAAACCAAAACTCCCCACCAAGATAAAACCGGATTTCAAAATACTTCCAACTGAATATGAAGAATCAAAATGAATACGCTAAATTCAATTAAGACAGCCTACTGCTACTTTTGCAGGAAAGTAAGCTAGCTCAGAAATGCATAATATTGAAAACTAACTAATGAAAAATATAAGCTAATGGAATACAAATGCATAGCTAAATTCTAAGCCTAGTATTCTACTTATGAAAGCGTACAAATTTAATGAGAAAAAAATTGAGCTAGCAACAACATTTAAATTCTTTTGTTTTGCTAGGTAGCAAATGACAAAGATCGCAAGTTCAAGCATAATTCTTGCAATGAGAAATTTTTTAACACAATTAAATTATGGAATCTCAAAGTCTTGCTTTATAAAAACTAAAAATTATATAAACTCACCCCAACAACACACCTTGGGGGGGAGTAAAATAACGAGAAAAAATAAAAAATTTTAAAAAGAAAAAGATAAAGAGGATAAAAAAAAAAAGAGATATAAAAACCACGCACGACGAGCCTACTCCTCCCCAACAACACCACGAACGCCCTCCTGAACGCCGGCCCCCCTTATCCCTCTTAACACTCACCATCTCCCCCTGCTTTGTCTCCAAGCTCTCTACTTTCTTTGACAATGTTATACAGAAAACCATTAATTCTTGTAGTATCATACTGCCCTCATCACTTCAAAATGTGTTAACTCTTGGGAGAGGTGAATCATGGGACTGTTTAGACAACCTCTCAAACCTAGTTTGAGTAGGTCTGTCCCTTAATATGGTATCTTGGCGCCTAGGACTACCACCTGAACCATTTCCCTAAGGAAAAGGATCATTAGGTATTGCCATAGATTGGGTCCTATTTATGTTACCACTTACCTGCTCTACATATAAGCTAGTAGCAGTAGTGGCAGCCCTTTCTACACTGTCTCCTCTCTCTCCTCATGGACAGTCTTATATACTACAGGGGTCTGAGTAGGAGATTTGGGCTGAGAAACCACAGATTCCTGTCTGGTTGTTCTCCTAAAGGTTGTGTGAAATTAGTGGTGGTGAGGTTGATGGAGTACTGGTGGGTGTGTGATGAGACTTAACTGGGTGTGTTGATCCTTCACCCTGAACAACTGGGCCCTGAACAATCATTGCAAGAAATAATGGAATGTTTTCCCCAGTATAACCCTTAGAAGCCCTCTTCATATTGCTAAAAAGTTTTTGAGTGTGGGTAGGAGCAATATAAAGTCTTGTGTGAGGTTGAAGCAGTCTCTTGTGCTTGTTCAAAAACACTTGAATAAATCTTGGATACATTAAAATTTATGTTTACTATCCAAGTTTTTCACCATACCATCAAAAATCAGTTTAGAAAAATTAAATTTCCTATTAGTGGCCAAGCAAATAATAGCAGTTGCTATATTGCTATTGAATTGTTCCGAAGAAGTTTTATTAGGACTTAGACAATGTAGGATGGTATGGATGAGAAATCTCCATTGAGGGGAAACGTGTCCTTTTTAAAAGGTCAATTTGTCTGAAGTTGACACATACCCCATTAAGGAAAGTTGTTCAAAGATTTCAGTAGTTGGCAAAGAACTAATACTATCAGAATCTGCTAATTGGAGATGCCTTCTAACAGATGCTTCAGTAACAATCTTAACTTTGCCATCTATTGTAGCAGTTAATTCAACTCTTCCATTATCAAGTGTTCTGGCAGTAGCAGTTTCCCAAAACTGTTTGATGAGAGAAACATAAATAGTAGGATTTTCTGTAATAGCATGCCTTATGTGACTAGAATTGAGAAAATCCACTATTTGGTGAAATCCTTCACTTCCCTCTGGTTTCTTCTAGTAGACGACCATGTTGTGTGTGTCATAGAATTCCAAATTCGCCATTTTTGATTGAGAAAAGTTTGATTAGAGTTCTAGGTTATGATCGTGTATGAGAGTATCTGTTGTCACACCTCGCCTAGGCGGAAACACGAGGCGTAACATCATGGATATCATCACAACACAATGGTGTCTACTATAGAGAAATCTAAATGAAAGAGATAATCAAATGGACACTATGTGTCATGACAATACCCAATACAAGATAAAGGAGTCTTGCATTACTAAAGTAATGTCGTACACGAAACAACATAATCCAAATACTAACAATCTCCAACAAACAAGTATAAAGCAAAACAAATGTCATAAATGAAGAGACTAGAAAGGACAACTCCACAAGTAATGCCTAGGTCTCTCTAGCCACTCTTCCTAACATCCTTCTTATCATCATGATACTCACCTGAAAATGATGCTTAAAAACATCAACATAAAGTTGGTGAGAGTCATAGCTTTAAGACACGATAAAAAATCTAAACTGCACATTACTGTGATAATAAAGAAAACATTGCAGGACAATAAATGAACTATCATACAGGCTAGCATGCACAACCAATCCAATACAATCCAATCCAATACAATCCAATCCAATCAATCACACAAATAACCAGCAAACGACTACAAGACGTCTCATATCGTACCAAGGTCCCTATGGTTACCCCCTTTTCCCAGGACACGGATACTCTCAAATTAACCCTCCTGCCCGCTAGGCCACAGTACCATCTACTAAACAGGCCATGGATACCCGCAGGTGATCCCCTGACTTAGTTCGCAATTCTCAATATCACATCACAAAACATGTAGCACACAACATACAATAGTCACGTATAGTCCATGCATCTTTGACAACACATTATCACAGTAATCAAAACATTTCCAAACACTTTGCATCATTTCCACCCTAATAAATCATAAGAAAAGAGGGGCTATGAAACTCACCTGAATGCTCAAACGCAGCTTCCAAATCTCTACACGCAACTATACAAATAAATAAACACGGTTACACGCGACCAAGCTAAAAGCTCTAGTCCATGTAACACACATATGATGGATGTCTAAGGGTTTAGTTAACCATCATGGGTCACCCCGACACCATGCCCAACCTTAACCATCTCATTAACACTTTACACTAGCTACTTACAATTAACTCAGAATTGCAGAATTTTAGTGTCTCTTTACGTACCCAAAACCCTTACTTAATTATAAATTATAGCAAAAATCATCTATGTTCCTTTATGTGTTCTCTAACTACCATTGGATTTCCAAAAGCCATTTACATGCACAAGTACTCCTAAGAAAATCAAACTTCAAAACAGTCCCAATTCGGATCTGATTGCACACTAAAAAGTTTGGACTTATTAACCATACTTAGACATGCTTTCAGAGGCTAATTTTTACAGGATTATCCATAGACATATGGAACTTAACTACTGTAGAAGGGCTAATCTTAATTCCACTTTTAAGTATAGGTTTTACCCTCACAAACATGACCTAAATCTACCCCATATTTACTGATCTGACAACCTTTAGTGTAACCAACATTTGAATGACTTCCCGACCTTAAAAACTTTCGAGGCTGGATTTTCTGGAAAGTAGACTCTTTTGGCTTATTCAAAGGCTCAAGAAACATATCAATACACGTTTTTATCATCTAGATATCAGTCATTGAACACGACCCAAAATTTTGCTCAACCCTAAATCAAGTTTTAATGCAAATCTAACCTAACCAATTGCATGAACATGACCCTAATCAAGCCATAATCATTCTATCATCATCAAATATCATTAATATTCTGAATTTTATGAAACCCTAGAATCCATCATTGATTTTGTTACATGAATGCATGATTTAAACTAGGATTGAACGCACTTACCTTTGATTACAAGCACCTAAATAACAATTCTTGAATGATTCTTGGATCCACAAGTGAAGATCAAATTCTTAGGATTTTGGGGAGCTGGATTCATACGGCAACAAGAAGAGGGGAGAAAAAGATGGGCCAAGTTGGGTTTTTAAATCTATATCCTAAGTTCTAGCCCAACCCAAACTTAGCTTAGTAAAAAAACTTTTTTTCTCTAAAACCGGACGCACCCTATATTATATATATTTTTATTATTTTTTTTAAATTATTAATTAACTAATTTACTTCATTTCCTTAAGTTTTTATAAAAACCTAAGCTAGTTTGATTAAACCTTTTTACTTAAACGCTACTTACTAAACTTTCTAAATATAACTTTCATTTCACCAAACCACTTTCTATTTTTAGAAAGTTTGCTACAAACTTCTATATTTCACTCACTTATTTTATTTCTAAAATGCTATATTTCCCATAAACATTTAACACTTAATAACCAAGAATTGACGTAGCAATACATGCACCACGTCTTTCATTTCCATTATCACCACACGTGAACAAATGGAATACTTAACACCAAACTCATATGCCCACAAAATAAGATGATCATTTACCTCTAAAATGACATCATGCACATAAGTAACCCACTTCAACATACATATAGAACGCATAGCACGCAAGAAACATACAAAATAAACACTTAGCCATTTTTAAAGGTATAAACTAACCTGCTCAAATCACGGTTGTCACAGTATCCCCCCCTTATGGAAATCTCGTCCCGAGATTTAACTAGTTGGTTCAACAGCACGATTAACAAATAAATGAGGATACTTAGACTTCATATAGTCTTCGCGTTCCCAAGTGAACTCGGGATCACGCTTTGAATTCCAATGAATTTTTACAAGTGGTATTCAACTACGTTTCAAACTCTTAATCTCACGATCCATAATTTTTACAGGTTCCTCAACAAAACGTAAAGTCTTGTCGATTTTGATTTCATTCAACGGCACATTCAAATTAGCATTCCCCAAACACTTCTTCAAATTTGACACATGAAAGGTGTCATGTACGCTATTTAACTCCTCAGGTAACCTCAACCTATACGCTACAAGGCCAATTCTTTCAAGGATCTCAAACGGTCCTACATATCTTGGTGCTAACTTACCTTTCTTTCCAAAACGCACTACGCCCTTCCAAGGCGACACATTTGACAATACACAATCTCCCACCTCAGACTCTAACGGCTTACGCCTAAAATCAACATAGCTTTTTTGATGATATCTCCCCGCTTTGAGCTTTTCCTTAATCAATACCACCTTATCTGCCGTCTCTAGTACTAACTCAGGTCCAATCAAGCTACTTTATCTAATCTCTGCCCATAGAACATGATCGAAACGACGACACGATCACAACGGTGTATGCCTTAAGTCCCGTAGATTACCGACACTCGAACCCGAAAACCGAAAACAATTAAACGAGTACTCGTTCGATTCCCTAAAGAAGGTAGCTCGATCGGTCCAAGTATGTTGGAGCTCGTTCGGTTGTAAAAGGGGAACTCGTTCGATCCTTTTTGTTTTTCTACTCGTTCGATCGTTTTTCTACTCGTTCGATGGTCTCGTTGGATCCAAACAAAAGACACTTCGTTCGGATCGTAGGAGGTCCAACGAAAAACCACTCGTTCGATCCTCTTTTTAGTTCGAATGGTCCTCATTGTTCGAATGGTCTCGAGGTTCGATGGTCTCTTGTTCGATGGTCTCTTGTTCGATGGTCTCTTGTTCGATGGTTACTGGCTCGATGCACACTAGTTCGATGGTTACTGGCTCGATCGATCTTTCTTAAACAGTTGCTCGTCCTTGTTTTAAGGAAACGTGATACATAAATGAAACAAAAAGAAAGAAACAGTAGAGAAAAGAAAGAAAAAAAACGTGAAACGTGGAACTAAAAACAAACGTGAAACAGTAGAAAAAATAAACTATTGACTAGTAAAGAAAAAAAACGTATGAAAAAAAAAATAATAGAGATTAAGTCACGAAAAATGGTAACAAAAACAGTAGGAAAAGAAAAAAAAACAAGGCACAACTAGACCACTAAACCCACCCCGTGGCGATTGATACCAAATGTCGGAACCCAAAATATAATCACTTTCACTTCATATCCGAAACTAGAAAATAAGATGAGAAAATATGGAAGAAGTTTAGAGAGAAAGGTAGAGAGAAGAAAAAGATTGGAAGATTACTTGCAAAATTACAAATGAGAATTAACAAGAACCAACCCTCTCTCCATAT
>BQNB010045610.1:0-29642 GCA_026074375.1 Tanacetum coccineum
TTTTATTCATGGGTTATGCATAAATATGGATCCTCATGAATTCTCACATGTCTATCTAGTCTTTTCTAGTGTGCTCGTGATGAACAGAGGCATGTTGTTGTATACTTATTGAAGACAGAGTTAATAATGTTAGATATCTCTTAGTACTGCTAGGCTTAGTTAGTGTTGCTTAGACGAGTTTAGTAAAGAGATTGATGATTAGTATTGGGTTTCTACTGGTAACTATTTTGTTTATACTGCTACAAAAGTTAGTACTGTTAGGCAAAAGTTAGTACTACTGGGGAAAAGTTAGTACTGCTGAGCCAAAGTTAGTACTGCTAGGATATTATTAAAGATACAACTGCTGAGCAAATTCTTAACCCTTGAAGCATTATTTGAGGGGAGGTCATTTAAGAATGAATGAAAGTGATTTAAACATCAAGTAGATATGGATGAAGGGTCAGGACAACCCACTGATCCCCGACCCACATCCACATTTACTCAACTCTACAATAAAGAAACCAATCATTGTTCCATTATCTTATCAACCCAAAAAGACCCACAAACCTAGGATAGCCATAAGGACCACTGAGATATCTTAGTCTAGTGGACCTATTAACCTTGTTGTAGATGAGACTGTCTATAAGGAGTGGGAAGACAGAACGGAAAGGGCTGCCACTACTGCTTCTAGCTTAGATGTAGAGCAGGACAGTAGTAACATAAATAGGACCCAATCCATGGCAACACTTAATGAGTCTTTTCCTCAGGGAGCTGATTCAGGTAGTGGTCCCACGTGCCAAGATACCATATTAGGGGTGTAGGTGCTCAAACTAGGTTTGAGACTACATTTAAAAAGTCCAATGATCCACCTCTCTTAAGAAATTACACACTTGGAAGTGGGGAGGACAGTATGAAACTATTGGAATTGATGGAACTTTGTACAAAATTGTCAGATTTGGTGAGCAAAAAGAAAAAAGAGATGTCATGAGTTTAAAAACAGAAAGGGAGATGTGTGAATAAAAACAGAAAAGTGTAATTTTGCAAACAAAAAGAATTGAGAGATATTGTGAGCATAAAAACACAAAGAGAGCTTGTGAGAAGAACTAGTTAATGATAGAAGTCCTTTTTGGAATGAAATTGAAGTTAATGCTGGTAACTGGTATGTGTTTAATTACACATACCATTTACCTAATAAAACGAACTTAAAAGACCAAAACATACCAAAAATACATTGTATTTGTGTGTTTTGCATTTATATTGTATAGGAAACGGATATCTAAGAAAAGGACAAAAACGAAGCCAAAAACGACAAAACCGAGCACGAGAACGGAAAGAGCGTGAAGCAAAAGTCAAAATCAAAGCCAAAAAGTCAAAGTTAAAAAGTCAACCAAAGTCAACCCCGACAAAGTCAAAGTCAAAGGCTGAGCCGTAAACGAAGAAATACTTAATGGGCCAACCCGCACCCATCTAATGGGCCAGGTCAGCCCATTAAGGTATTATATATTATGAAGACTTAATAAGCCTTATACCTTTAAAAACCAAAACCTTTACCCGGCCCAAACCATAAGGCCCAATTCCATTTAACTGTTGTTAACCCAATCCATTAACCCCTTGTTAACACCATTACACTTTAAGGACTGTGGGTGTAACTACACAATACAATTTGAGGGGCTGAACTTGCCAATCTTCCTATTTCACTACAAAGGACCACTCGTGTAAAACAACTATACAAAATTAGGGACTACACATGTCATCCCACCAAACTTATACCCTGATTAACCCAAAACCAAATTTCCCGCCAAACATCCCCATCACTATTCATCTGTCTTCTTCACCTCGTCTATTGTACCCCCAAACAAAACCATCCCTTTCCCTTAACCCCACACATGACATGGGGCATTTGCCACCTTGACAATCCCCTAAATCATCATTGGTCCATGAAAAAGACAAGGAAATCAAGGGTTTTGATCATACGACTTGGTAACTAAGATAAATGAAGGGCTTAGATTGAGCTTTTGACTTCTCTCACAAAGAAAACACACATCTTGAACTCTCTCAGTGAAGAAACACACAAGTGAAGACCAGGACATAGAGACCTTTAGTATAAGTAATAGGCAATTGTAGCTCATTGTTTTTTTGTCGAATTTTTTTAATTCCATTCTTGCATTAACAAAGTTTAGGTCACTTTAATTTACCTGTCATTTAATTATTGTCATTTAAATACTGTCTTTGTAATTTTTCTTAAGTTAATGAAAATTTCAAGTTTCCTTTAATTATTGTCATTTACCTTAACTGTCTTTTAAATGCTGTTTTTAAGCTCTTGTATAAGCTTTTAAACCATTGAAAGCTAGCCTTGGAAGAGCTTATAGACCACACTAGCTTGTCTTTAACAAGCTAGAGCTTGTAGATTACTTTTATTCACCCTGTTTTGAGCAAGGGTTTTGTAAGTCCCCATTTTCCAATTTTGCTTATTTACTGTTCATCTGCTTATTACTGCTTATTTTCATCTTATTTTCGCTTATTTATGTTATTTTATGCTTATTTGTCTTTGTGCATTGCTTATTTGTCATTTACTTAAGTTTTTATGTTAAATTGCCTTTAATTGCTTAATACTGCTTACTGCTTGTTTACTTATTTTAAGTGCTTATTTTTGTTTGGATCCTGCTTATTTGTACTTAACTTAGCTCTGTCATCATCTGTGTTCAAAACTTTTTGCTTAAATCATCAAGATTCAGTTTAAAATTTGATTTAGAAAACTTAAAGGGGTGTTTGGGATAAGAGGCAAAAAGGGTCAAAATAGTTTAAAAACTGTTTGGGTCACTTGGCTAACTTATGCAAGCCTTCTTTAAGTCTTTTTAAGCTGTTTTTAAAGGTTTTAAGTTTTAAAAGTGAGTCTTTAAGTATTTCTTTCAAGTTGTTTTAATCTGTGGTACCAAAAACTTTTAAAACTGCTTATATTGTATCCTTGCTTAAAAGCTATTTTTAAGGTCTGTTTTATGTTCTTTTAAAGCCTAAAATGCAGTAGGAAAGAGCCCCATGAGTTTTCATTTGACCGTTTTGTTTCAAGTCAAATCTGTCAAGTCTTTTTAAACTTCCAAAAGTCATTTTTCAATTTCCTTTTTAGCTTAGTTAATGTTAGTTTTAAGGTCTGCATTTTTGAGCATAAGCTCATTGATTGTCAATTTTTATCTGTCTTAACTTAGTTTAAATTTTAGTCTTATTTTTCTTGCTTAAAAGTAGGGCTGCAAAAAGCCAAACTGTCTTTCTATAAAAAACCAAAAAGATTGCATTCGGTGTGCACAACCCTTTTCAGTTAGCTTTTTTATAGCTTATTTAAGTTTCAAACTCATTTGTATTTGCTGATTTTAGAAGCCCTTAGGACAAGCTTTAAGGTGATATAGCCCACATAGCCATAAGGATCCATTTGAAAGCTTAAAATTAAGCCCAAAAGTGCCCTTGTGCCTATTTGGTTAATAGTTTTAGCCCAAAGAGCTTATTTGCTTATTTGTGCTCTTGGCTTGTTAGGATTGCTTAATTCTTGTGTCTATTTGCTTATTAGGTTAATTTTAGTCCATTTTAGCTTATCTAGAGCTTATTTTCACTTTTAGTTTTAAAATGTTAAATTTTAAAGCCTTTTAAGTGTTCCTGTCTTTTAAGCTTAGTGCAGCTTATTTTCCTTGCTTATTTTGTTTAAATTTGCTTTTTATATCTGTTTTAGCTTATTTAGTTATTTCATTTGCTTATTAATTTTTTAAAAAGCCACCAGTTTAGCATACTAGTCTTAGTGTAAAAAAGCAATTATGTCCTTTTTTTAGCTTATTTCCATGCTTATTTGTGGTTTCTAAAAAAGTTGTTTTTATTAAAAGTGCTTATTTTTAAGTCCTTAAGACCTGTGTAAAAAACCTTTAAAAAAAGAGAGGCAAAAAGGGAAAGTGGAAGTCCAAGGTGAGCAAGGCTCGAACCTTGGACCTCAACACCCTCAACCTTTACACACACCACACACTACCACTATCCCTTGGGTCTTTTTCAGTTTTCTATTGCAAAATTTATTCTTTCTAGTCTTTTTAGCCTAATAAGCCCATAAGCCATGTTTGCTTATTTTCGGCTTATTTAAATAAGCTGTTCCACCCATTTTAATTTTCCTAGATCAAGCACTGTTTAAAGGACTTTTTAGAATTTTTTCAAATTTTTCCAAGATCGTTAATATTTTTAATTAATTTTTCTTATCAAAACTGTTTTTAATTCATATTAAATAAAATAAAAATCAAAAAATTATAATTCTTTTTTTTTTAAATTTTCTTTTAAATTTGCTTTCGTAGAGTTAAATTTTTAGAATTTCAATTTTTAAAGAACGGGTTTTGATTCCCGTTCTTGTTTTTTAGGTTTTCAACTTAATTGCTTTCGTTTTAGGGTTTCTTTTACTTATTTGTGCATTTTGAATTGTAGAATTAGAATCCAAACCCACAAACTTTAAAATCATTCAAACACGCGATCGCAAACTTAATCCCGATTTTCAATTCACACCTCGTTAGGAAACGACCGGGGAGATTTTAGATCTTGCTTTGGTCAAAAGTAATTTCGTTGAAATCTCCTGGAATACGTATACTATATATTTGATATAATTACCCCTAAAAAAGTGGTTATCATTTTGGCGCCGCTGCCGGGGAGGTGTGATACGATTTTTGTGTTTCGTTTGAAGATTAGTTTTTGAAGACCCTTCCTCGTGAAGTTATCATTTTCTGTTTGTGAATATTTTCTTATTATTAAAAAAAATTAAAAAAATACCAACAATACTTTTCCTAAAGTATTGAAAGTACCAAAAAAATTAAAAAACCAACAAAACAAATCGTGTTGTTAATCGTTATAATCGGCTCACCTTTGAATTACAAACTATAAAGAGGGTATAAGGCGGGCTTGATCCAAGGAACATCGCCCAAAAAGGAAGAACGCTTTTAAATCGCTTCGGCGTGCTAATTCCTTCCGCTCTCTTGTGCGTAGTTTAAAGAGCTACCGTGGACTTTTAACATCCGGTTACCAAAAATATTGTGTTGTTCTTCTTTTTAGTGCATGCGCACTCGCTCTTCTTCGAATCTAGTTGGTGAATCTTCTCCTAATCCAACTACTTCAAATCCGAGACGTCGTAACCGAAGACGTTCAAAGCAACCTTTTTCTCTTGAAGAATCTCCCGTAGTTACGATGGCCTATCAACGTACTATGGCAGAATTGCTCCGTGCACCCACCGAGGGTTATGCGGAGGCAATCGTGGTTCCACCAATTCTTGCTGAGCATTTCGAGCTCAAGCATAGTCTCATTAATATGATGACTTCGGACCAATTCTTCGGACTTGAGAAAGACAATCCTCATGATCACATTCGTTGGTTTAACAAAATAACTTCCACAATAAAATACAAGGATGTGCCTAATTCAGCGATTAAGCTTATGCTTTTTCCATTCTCTCTTGCGGGGGCAACCCGTCGTTGGCTCGAAAAAGAACCCCCTCATTCTATTCTCACTTGGGAAGATCTTGTTTCTAAATTCATCAATGAATTCTTTCCTCCCTCAAGAACGACAAATCTCCGAAATGAAATTTCCAACTTTGAACAACGTTTTGGTGAATCGTTTCATGAGGCATGGGACCGTTACAAAGATCTCCTTCGTGCATGCCCTCATCATGGTTTTACCGAATTGCATCAACTTGATACCTTCTACAATGCCTTAAACCCAACCGACCAAGATTCTTTGAATTCTGCCGCCGGTGGTAATCTTTTGGAAAGAAGTACTCGAGATGTGTTGACGATTATCGAAAACAAATCCAAGGTCCGCAATTCACGAAACAAATCGATTGTTTCTCAAGTGAAATCAAGTGATGTTAATTCTTCTTCTTCCTCCGATATAGCCAAACTTACTCATGCAGTAAATCAGCAAACAAGTGCTGTGACTACCGCCATGACCGCTATTCTCAAACAATTTCAAGCAACCCCACCTCCAGCTTCCGTAAAAGCCGTTGAGGAAATTTGTGTTACTTGCGGTGGTGCTCATCCTTATTATCAGTGTCTCGCCGCCGATGGCAACACTTTTTCGGTTAGGGATAATATTCAAGGTTACGTTTCAGTGCCGGCGGGTACACTACAATCAGGGTTATTCCAGTTAGTTTCCCTTTAGGTATGGCTAATCAAACTTAGGACCCCACGGGGGTTTTGCTCAACAAAACATGCAAAATAATCAAAACCGGTTTAGCCAACCTCAAGGATATAACCGAGGAAACAATTTCAATCAAAATACAACTTATCAAGCTCCAATTCAACAAAATCAAAGTGTTCCTTTAAGTGAGTTGGAGAAAATTAAGAAGATAAATGATGTTAATATAAAATTCATGCAAGCTCAAATTAACAATGTGAAAAATGAGTTAAGAAATGAAATGCAAACTTCGATTCAAGCTTCAATGTCAAATCAAACCAATAAGCTTAAGACATGATGCTAGCTTTTTTAAGATGAACAAGGTTCTATCTTCGGGTACGGGATCTCTCCCTAGCAACACATTGCAACCCAAAAGGTGAATTGAAAGCATCACCACTCGAAGTGTTCTGTGTTTCTTGATGGACCTTCGTTCCTATGCCTCCTCAATTCATTAAATCCGGAGGAGGGTATGAACGTTTGTGGAGGAGACATTAAACGGACCCAGAACTCGCTAGCATATCATAAGGTCCCACCTCCTCTTGTCCAAAAAGCTAAACCTCCTTCTCTAAAGAATTATGTGGTGCACCAAAGGGATCCTCGTCACCTCTCATATCCCTTATCCGTCAAGAATGAAAACCAAAAAAATAGAAAGAAAAAGATGAAAGTCCAAATTCATAAATTTTGGCCAAATGTTTAAACAAACTTCCATAACATCCAACTCTTGCCGATGCATTAGTTTAATCCTGAAATACCAAAGCTGCTTAAAAGTCTCCTTTATCCAACAGAGGAAACTTATAAGAATTGGAAAACACACCCGTAATGAAAATTGAATAAAGGTTATTCTTAAGAAGTTACCCGAAAAACAAAAAACTAGGTGACCCTGGGAAATTTCTTATTCCGTGTGGTTTTAGTGAGCTCAAGTGCAAGGCCCTAGCCAATCTAGGTGCTAGAATCAACTTGATGCCACTCTCGGTTTGGAAAAAGTTAGGTTTACCCGAGCTTATTTCCACCTGCATGACCCTTGAACTAGCTAACCGGACAATTTGTACACCAGCTGGAATTGCAAGAGATGTCTTTATTCTGGTTGTAAAGTTCACATTCCCCGCCGATTTTGTCATCGTTGATTATGAAAGCGATCCTCGTGTCCCACACATCTTGGGAAGGACCTTTCTTGAGGATCTGCGCCGCTGTGCTTTGATGACTTCACGGAGAAGAGATGATTCTCCGTGCACGGTGACGAAAGATTGATCCTTGAATTTGAGAGATGACACTATTAAGTATCTCTAATTACACTCAATAAGAGGTCAATCAATTGATTGATATCTATAATTATTTCTAACAGGATTATCTTGAAGACTGTGGCAATTGAAATAGATTACCACATCATCCAAGTTGGCTATCTCTCTTCTTCTCTCACTTCTATACCGACTTAACTTCACCAGAAGTTTAATGATGTATCTTGTCTGGAGGGAGACATTATTGTGAACTTGCTAAATCTGTGATAAAAACCAAAGAGTCTCCCTCCATATCATGATAATCCTCTTAAGTGGCTTAGTACAACTCTTCTTTACTAGTCTCGGATTTCTAAGACTAGCGACTATTTTCTTGAGGAGTTCGCCGATGAACTCGCTCTTATTACATTTCCACTGGTAAATGATGATCTTCCCTTTGATGCCGAATCCGATCTTCGAGAGATAGAATATTTGTCTTACCAGATCACTTTCGTGAAATGGATTCTATTCTCGAAGATTCAGTTGATAAAAATTCTCCTGATGACAATCTTGTTGATACCCTTTCTGAGATGTTCACGATTGAAATTTGTCTTGATTACTCATCCCCACCATTATGGGATGATTATGATGATGAACTTTTTGATCTTGAGACCGTTAATGATGATACTTATGATGATCCTTTTGACTCCAAGGAAGAGAAAATCAAAGATTCTAAAATCTTGATTGATGAACTTGATCCACCTGGATCAAGTGATTTCCTTCCTTTTCCCGAGTGTGACTCGGTTTTCTACGAGGATTTTTCTGAGATTGATACTTTGTCTTCAACTAACAACGAGGACAAGGTATTTAATCCGGGTATACTCATTCATGAAAACCTTTATGAAGTCACCAACTGTGTAACAATGGAAAGATGTAACGAAGACCATTAATGCGTCTTTAGATTCTTGAGGATTAATCCTCCTCTTTTTGAACTTCCTTTCCACAAAAGAAGTTCCCGGGTCTGAAACTCATCTCTCGTTTTCATTCCGAAATTGAAGAATATGTTTTCCAAACCCCGGGATTCTCACTTCTAAAGGAGTTAAATACTTCTCTTCTCCCAGAATTATCTCATCGGGACTCTAAAGCTTTCAAAAGTATTAAGAATTTTTGAAAGCCACGAGGGAGATTTTCCTTGCTCTTTATGGACAGGACATCCGTATTTTGATGTTCTGTGTCTCCATTTTATCCTCTTGACCAGTTAAGTATGGGGGGATCGGGTCATGCTAAGTGACTTTAAACAAGCACTCCGTTTTTTTTTTTTTCTTCCTTTCCCTTTTCCCCTTTTTACGTGGGTGGGCAACTCATGCTCTATTCTAATATGATTATAATAGTAGTAATGAATAAGTGTGTTGTGTGAGAAGCTCGCCTCTTCTATTTTCCGTGTTTTGTGTTTTGTGTTGTATGTCCAGGATTGCCCGAATTTTAAAGTCTCTCGTGCTCACGGTTTTTGTCCTTCGTTCACTCGAGCTTCACATCCTCAGCTTCATTTTTGGAATCCAATATCCAAATCTTATCGACTAACGTTTATGTTTGAGCATACTTAATAAACGGCTTAGGATTTACGTAGAGACCATTCTTAAAACATTGAGGACAATGTTTAGTTCTAGTATGGGGGGGATCTATTGATTTGATTATGCTTGCAGTCGTTGTTTTCGCGTAATCCTGTTTTTACCACCAAAATACCAAAAAATGGAAAATTTTAAAAATTTTCAAAAAGAAAATAAGTGTTTTGTCACAATTTTGACTTTCTTGCTGGGTAGAATAAGAATAAATTTTGACTCGATTCGGCGCTATTGGTGAGCTCTTCGTTGTTACTTAAACTTTTAGATAAGGCATTCGCGGATCTTTTTATTAAAGATTTTAATTGCGAGAAACGAAAAAATGATTAGAGTTAATTATGAGTTGGATGCTAATCATGGATTTGTTGGAATCTTAGGGAGCTCATAAGTGTAGTTTGTGGCTTTTTCTCATAAGCTTCTTAATCCGAACTAATTAGATTACATGCTCTTTCGAAAATTCAATTAAATCACAAATTTTTGGAAGTATAGGCGATTTCAATAATTTTAGTTCAAATTTGTATAGTTAAATTTTTTAAAAGAAAATTTCTCTATATCGTTTGATGTGTTTGTATGTTTGCTGTTGTTTTTTGTTTGTTGTTATTTTTTGATCTGTTTGATTTTTGATAGTTGGATGGTGTGTGAATCTTTGTTTGTGTGTTTTGTTGCTTTTGTATTTGTGAGTGGACATTGTTGATGTTGTGTTTTTGGTGGATTGTTGCTTGTTTTGTATGTAGTATGTTGTGTGCATGGTGTGTCTGTTTGTGTGGTGTTTGTTTGTGTGATACAGTTGTTTGTGTTTGGTTTTGTGGTTGTGCTTTTGGGAATTGTGGCTGTGTGTTTTGGTTGATTATGTGTTGTGTTTTGTTTGATGTATGTTTTGATCTGTTTGTGGTGTGGGCTGTATTACTGATTTGTGGGTTGGTGGTGTCTTTGTTGTTGTATTTTTTGTCTCCTGTTGTTGTGTTGTGTGTATTTTGTGATTTGTTGTTTGTTGTGAATATTTTTGTGTGTGTTGTTTGGTGATTTGGTGTTGTTTTGCTATTGCGTATATTGTGTGTTTCTGAATTGTGTGTTTGTTTTGATTGATCTGGTTATTGTGATGTTTTGAGTTTTGTTGTGATTAGGATGGTTGTTGTTTGTTTTGTTTGTGATTGTTGGCTTTTGATTTTTGTGGTGTGTTTGATTGTTGGTGGCATGATGATTTTTTGTTTGATGTGTTTGAGTTTGGTTGTGTGTTGGTCTATATTGTGTGGTGTTGTGTTTAGTGTGTTTGTGTTGGTTTTGTTGGATGTGTGATTGTGTTTCGGTTGATTTTGATAAGATGCTTTGCTGTTGCTTCGGTTTTGATGATGTTTGTGTGTGATGTTGTGTTTGTTGTGTGAACTGTTGGATGTGTTTTGTGGTTGGTTGTGTGATTTGAATTGGTTGTTGATGCTTGTGTCGTTTTGTTTTTTTGTATGATGTGTTAGTGTGTCTGAGGTTGATGTGTTTCATGTTGTGTGTTGAGTTTTGTTTTTGTGTTGGTGGTTGAGATGTGGTTGTTGAAGCTTGTGTTGTGTTTGGTTTTGTGTTGTGTGATGATGTGATTGTTGGTTTTTGTGATGATTTGTTTTTGATTTGTTTTATATTGGTGTTTGATTTTGGTTGTTTTTTGTGGTCCCCCATGTTGTGTGTGTTGTTTTAGTGTTTATTGTTGAATGTGGGTGATATGTGGTTTTGTGTCGGTTTTGGTTGGTTGTTTTGCTGTTTTGATGTGTTGATTTTTGTGGTTTTTTGTTTTTGTGTGTTAGTTTTTTGTTTGTGTTTGATTGGTATTTTTGGTTTGTTGTGTTGTTTGTGATTGTGTTTTTGTGTTGATATTGTTGTGTGTTGGTTTGTGTTGTTTTTGATTGGAGTGTTGTTGTTGTCTTTTTGGGTTTGATATGATGTTGCTTGTTTGTGTTGTGTTGTTTGTTTGTTTTTGTGATTTGTTGGTTTGATGTGTTTTTGGTGTTTGTGTGGGGTGATTGTGGTTTTGTGTAGGTGTGATTGGTTGTGGTTATGTCATTGTGTGTCGTTGATTTTGTGATGTGGGGATGTGTGGGATGTTTGAGGTGTGGTTTTTTTTTTTGTGTGTGTTGTGTTGTGATGTATTTTGGGCAGTGTATTGGTTGTGTTGTTGATTTGATTTGTTTTTGTTTTTTTGTGTTGTGTTTATTTTATTTTCGATTGTGGTTTCCTGCGTGTGTTTTGTGTTGTGTGTGTGAGGTTTGTGTTTGATGTGTGTGTTTTTGTGGTTTTTGTGATTAATTTTTGATTTGATGTTGTTGTATTGTGATATTTGGGTGATTTGCTTTGAATCTGTGTTTTGATTGGTAGTGTGATGGGTGTTGTTGATTGTGGTTGTGGTGTTCTGTTGGTTGTTTGTGATGTTTTGAGTGTTGTTGTGCTGTTGTTGTGACTGGTTTGATGTGTTGTTGTGTTTTTCTTTGGTGGTGATGTTGTGTTATTTTGATGTAGTTGGTTGTGTGTTGTGTTGTGATGTGCTGATTGTAACTTTTTTGTTGGTTGGTTTGTTGGAGTTTGTTTGTGGTTGATGCTTATTTCTTTCGTGTTTGTATGTGTTGATTGTCGTGTGAGTGTTTTGGTTGTGTTTGATGTTTGTCTGAGTGTGGGCTCTGTGTGTTGATGCTGTAGTTGATGTGTGTGTTTTGATCATTGTTGTGTAGTGGTTGTTCACTTTGATGCTGAGGTTGTGTGTTGTGTTTTGTGTGTGTTTATATGGTGTGATTGATGGTTGATTTTTTTTTTGTTTTGATGTTTTGGTTTTGTTTGTTTTGGGTTGGTGTGTTTGAGTTGTGATTGATAGTTTTTGTGATTTTTTTGGTGTGTGTGTTGGATTTGTGGTGGCTGTTGTGTGGTGTTGTTTGTGTGTGGTTGGTTGTGTTGATTGGTGTTTGTGTTTTGTTGTGTTGGTTGTGTGTTGTTTTATTGGCTGATCTTGTGCTTGGATGGTGTTGTTTCTGGTTGTTGTTTGTTGGTGTTGTTGTTTGAGGTTTGGTGTGCTTCAAGGTTGTTGGTTGCTGGTGTATTGTTGTGATGATTGAATGTTTGATGTTGTTTTTTTGATGTGATGATATATACTGTTAAAAAATTGTCGGGTTAATAATATATCAACTGTGGGTATTAAAAGTTTATTGCATCTTGCCGGCTACAACGATATGCAATCTTCTAAATAAGGCACATAGTAATTATCGAGACTGATAAAAGTTTGCGGCATCTTGCCGGCTCACAACCGATGTTGCAGCCTTCTAAAAGGTCGAGGATTTCATTAAGAATGAATAAATTTATATTAAGTTAGTAAAATGTGATAGAATAAATATAGGGAAAGGAAAATCTCTTTTTCTTAAATTTAAATAAAATAGCTTTTGAACATAGACTATTTCTATTTTAAGTTGTGGCTTTCTAAATAAGTATGTTTATAGGGAAGCCTAAGAGTTTTTGAAAACCGAAGGTCGTGAGTCCGATATAGTCTTGTGGGGTGTCAAAAGGCAGGTCACTTAGCCGCCATGGTTGGGATGCTGCAGAGACGAACGTCGCCTACATGGGATGATCTCGCCTTCAAATATTATTCTGGGTGGGAACGTTGAAGCTAGAATTTTGCAAAACGATGATCCTTAGTTGAATTTGAAATGACATTCACCTTAAATATATTAATAATTGTCGGGAGGAAAAGTTCACAAGTTACAAGTATGAGTAGTGTTAGCATCTTAACTTATATTTAACGGTGATTTTGTTTTAAGCTTGGTTTGGAATAAGTGAAAAGTCGGGGACGATGAATTTATCCTTTTTGGGGCATTTTAGGATTGAAATATTTCTTGTTCTATGATCCCTAAAAGTTATAAAATAACGAAAGTCAAACATGTTAGTTAGTTGTTTAAAATGAAAAGTACAAAAAATGAGAAAAGGAACAAAAAAAAATACCAAAAAATATGTGTGGATAAGTGTTTTATATATTTAAAATATGGTAAAATGGGGCTTTTTAAAGCTTATTGATTCTTTAATTCCCTTGTGAACATTAGCTACTTTTTCGAGGTAATTAGTCGAGGGGGATTGAAATTCTTGGTTTTCTAAAGTGTTTAAAACTTTATAGGCATGCGTGGGACACGGACAATAGTTTTAGATTGGAGGATTTTGGTATGTGCCTAAATTACACATACCTTTGACTTTTAAAAACGGACTTAATGACTAAAAAACGTTTTTACTCAACATACATTGTAATTTGTGTGTTTTGCCAATTATAGTTGTGCATGAAACGGATATCCGACAAAAGGACGAAAAAAGAAGCCAAAAACGACAAAACCGAGCATAGAATGGAAAAGCGTGAAAAAAGCCAAAGTCATAAAAGTCATAGTCAACAAAAGTCAAAATCAAAGTCCAAAAAGTCAAACCCGAGGAGTCAAAGTCAAAGCCAAAGCCGTGGCGGTAAACGAAGAAACAATGTAATGGGCCCACCCTGTACCATCTAATGCGCTGGGTCCATCCCCCATTAAGGCTTTATGAAGACTTATACACACATAAATGACCCAAATACCTTTTAAATATAAACCGGCCCATATACAAGCCCAAAGCCCAAATCACATTTAACCATCGTTAGTCCTTCAACCACTTACACTGTTTCCTTAAAAGGCTGTAGTTGCAACAAGATATATCAAAAAGGGGCTACTTGTTAAACCCCACAAATTCATATACACCGCAAGGGGACTGAAATTGCAATTCCACTTATCAAAATGAGGGCACAAAGGGTGTCAAAACCTCAAAGGTCTTACCCTGCACCAAATTAAAATCAGATATAAACATTACCCTTTCTGCAAACTTTTGGCACTGTTCATGTGTCATTTTCACTCAAAACTGCAAACCCCAGACAAAAACTTCATCTCAGTCACACCCCCACTCACACCTCCAATTGCACCTTGGCAATCCCTTAAACTCATTTTGCTGATGAAAAAGGACAACAAGATTGAAAGGGCTTGGATCAAAGGACCTTGGGGAAAATCAAATTTTGGTGCTCAGTTTACTTTGGGGACTCTATCACACAACAAACACAACCCTTCTTCTATTCAGTCCCCGACAAGAAACACACAAGAAGAGCTCATAGACATTAGAGCTCTTATAGTATAAATATATTCCCTTGTAGGTATAGTTTTTTTGTCGAATTTTGTTAAGTCTAGTCTTGTATTAACAAAGTTTGTCCAATTTTAATACTGTCTTTTAATTACTTGTCATTTTATTTTTCTGTCATTTAAATTATTGCATTGTACCTTTTTTTTTAATTATTGTCATTTACTTAAATTCTCATTTAAACACTGTTGATTAAGCTCTTATATAAGCTTTTGAGTCATTAAAAGCTTATATTAAAGTTTATTTACTTTTCTGTCTAAAAAAACCAAAAAAATCACAAAAAGAATCTGTCAAGAAAAGCAATGGAGCATGGTGTATTTTGGATGGCCATGGTTTAAAGCTTCATGGGAAGCAGTAGGGTTGAGTTTTGGAACGGATTTTTGGGTACTTAAAATATCACAAAGCTAAGGACCTTTGTGAGTTTCATTTTCATTTTGAGCCTTATTTACTGTAGCATGCTTATTTACTGTTCTTTATTGGCTTATTGTTGCTTAATTTATGCTTTTTATTTGCTTACAGTTCTTTGTTTGAGTTTGAGGTTTAAACTGCCATTAATTGCTTATAATGATTATTGCTTATTGCATTTTTTAGTGCTTAGCTTTATTGGAATCTGCTTATTTTTGCTTAACATTGCGTGGTTATCATTTGTTTTTAATAAACTTGGCTTAATTCAGTGTAAAATAGCTTTAAAATAGATTTTTCAAACTTAAAGGGGTGTTTGGTTTAAGGACCAAAATGGGTCAAAAATTGGTGTAAAACCTTTTGGGTCATAAATCCAACTTTCACAAGCTTATATAAGTCACTTTAAGCTATTTTCAAAGGTTTTAAAGTCTTAATTTTGTTTTAAGTCTTTTTCTAAAAGGTGCTTAAGACTGTTGGTTAAAAACAGTTTAATATTACTTATTTGATTTAGCTTTCAAAACCAGCTTTTAAGAGTTGCTTTTGTGTTGTTTTAATGTCATAATGCAGTAAACAAAAGTTGGTTTAAGTTGCCTTTGTTTTGTGAAAGTTTTGTTCAAAATCTGTCAACCCTTGTTTAAGTTTTTAGTTTTTAAAAAAGTCTTCTTTCATTTTCAAATTTAAGTCACTTAAAGTTGTTTTTAGAGTCTAAGTTTTTGAGCATAAGTTCATTAGTTGGCAAAGTCCATCTGTTTCAGCTTATCTTTGTCTTTAAAGCTTATTTTCTAGCTTATTTGTAGGGCTGCATAAGCCATTCAGTTTTTCATTAAAAACCAAAAAGAGTACAATCTGTCTGAACTAGCTTTTACCTTAGCCTTTTTCATGGCTAAATTTTGTTTCAAACTCCTTTCTGTTTGCTTATTCTTGTAGCCCTTAGGATAAGCTTTAAGCTCATATAAGTCTCATAGCCATAAGGATCTTTTAACTGGCTTAAAATTAAGCCCAAAAGTGCCCCCTTAGGTTGTGTGATTGACAGTTTTGAGCTTATAGCTTATTTGATTTTTCAAGCTTTTCTGCTTATTTTCTTCTTATTTTCCTTGCTTATTTTGTTTAAATTTGCTTATTAGGTGTAGAAGCTTATCTGTTTTAGCTTATTTAGTTATCTCATTTGCTTATTAAGTTTTTAAAAAGCCACCAGTTTAGCATACTAGTCTTAGTGTAAAAAAGCAATTTTGTCCTCTTTTTTAGCTTATTTTCGTGCTTATTTGTGGTTTCTAAAAAAGTTGTTTTTTTGTTAAAAGTGCTTATTTTTAAGTCCTTAAGACCTGTGTAATTTTTTTTTTAAAAAGAGGCAAAAAAGGAAGGTGGAAGTCCAAGGTGAGCAAGGCTCGAACCTTGGACCTCAACACCCTAAACCTTTACACACACCATACACTACCACTCACCCTTGGGTCTTTTTCAGTTTTCTATTGCAAAATTTATTCTTTATAGTCTTTTTAGCCTAATAAGCCGATAAGCCCAGTTTGCTTATTTTCGGCTTATTTAAATAAGTTGTTCCACCCATTTTAATTTTCCTAGATCAAGCACTGTTTAAAGGACTTTTCAGAATTTTTTCAAATATTTCCTAGATCGTTTAGTATTTTTAATTAATTTTTCTTATTAAAACTGTTTTTAATTCATATTAAATAAAATAAAAATCAAAAAAATATAATTCTTTTTTTTTAAATTTTCTTTTATCGTTTAGGACTTAGGAAAATTAAATTTGCTTTCGTAGGGTTAAATTTTTAGAATTTCAATTTTTAAAGAACGGGTTTTGATTCCCGTTCTTGTTTTTTAGGTTTTCAACTTAATTGCTTTCGTTTTAGGGTTTCTTTTACTTATTTGTGCATTTTGAATTGTAGAATTAGAATCCAAACCCACAAACTTTAAAATCATTCAAAAACGCGATCACAAACTTAATCCCGATTTTCAATTCACACCTCGTTGGGAAACGACCCGGGAAGGTTTTTTAGAGTTTTTGATTTGGTTAAAAGTAGGAAATCTCTTTAAAAGCCTTACGGAATACTTATCTCTTATTATTATTGATCTTGTCTTATTATATATTTATATTATATTATATTTATATATATTAAGTGACGAGAGAGTAATATAACTTAATGCGCTAAACATAAGTTTCTACTGCTGGTATACATTAATGCTGCTAAGCTTACGTTGATGTTGTTGAGTTACTGCTTCCGGGTTACTTAATGCTGTTAGGCATACCATAGTGCTGTCAGTTTAAGTTAATGTTGTTAGGCATACCATAATGCTGTCAGTTTAAGTTAATGCTATTAGACATAATTTAGTGCTGCCAGTTCAAGTTAATGCTGCTGAGGGTGATTTTATAAATACTTCGATTCAGGGTTTCATTTGATTCTTTGTTAGATTCCGATCATTCAAACGCTCTCTAAACGTAAACCCTAACTCAATTTTATCTTTAATCATCAAATCACAAAACAATGTCAACCCTAACTTTTGCTGACACTCACAATATAGTCGCATTCTTGGAAAAAACCTGCTAAAAGTGATGGGTTTCATGAAATTATTGATTTTCTGAATGCTAACCAAATTCATTATGCTTTAACTGTCAATCCTACTATCTACACATCTTGCATTGAATAGTTCTAGGCAACAGCAAAGGCAAAAACAGTTAATGGTGAACGTTAGTTACAAGCCCTAGTTGATAAGAAGAAGGTGATCATCACAGAGACAAGCATTAGAAGTGATCTTCACTTAGAAGATGCAGGTGGTATTGATTGTTTGCCAGCTGCTACTATCTTTGAAGAACTGGCGAGGATGGGGTATGAAAAACTCATACGTAAAATATAAAATATATAATACGATGGAAAATTACCAATTTACCCTTGAGGAAAAAGGTAGAAAGGAAGTTCTTCAAAATATATAATATAATATATAATAGGTATATTAACCGGGAAGTATGATTCCCCGAATCGTTTATCCCCTAACGACTTGTGAAATTGAAACCACGTTTGGTGTTTGGACAATGCTTTGAATAGGAAATAAGGGTTGGATTGATTATCTACTTTTAAAAATTAAAATTAACAAACTCTAACAATTAAGCACAAGGACAAATAACGAGAAACCAAATTTCAACTAAAAACACAAAACGTGACCCCTAAACGGAGATCAAAAACCCTAAATTTCCAAAAAGAAACCTAACTTAAATTTTTCTTTTTAAATGGACTCTATTTGACTAAAAAGTAAGTTTAAAGAAAACTAGAACAAAAACGGATTTGAAATGAGCCTTAAAACACGAAAAACGAGAATGGGAATAAAATACGTTCTTTAAAAAAATGAAATTTTGCAAATTAGACCTTACAAAAGCAAAACTAATTTTCCTATAAACTTTATGATAAAAGAAAATTTTCTAAAAAAGATTTATATTTTTTTGATTATTTTACTATTTTTTATGATTTTTAAAGTTTTTAATGAAAATAAATGTTTAAAAATACTAAACTAATTATAAATATTCTAGAAAAATTACAAGAAATAGCTTAAACTAATTAGAACCTAGGAAAAATAAGCTTGAGATCGCAGCTTATTAAATAAGCTATGAAATAAGCCAAATACAGCTTATAGACAAAATGGTTAAAACGTGTATAAAGATTAAATGGGAAGAATAGCTCACGGATGAGATATTGAAGCATAATGGTTAAGGCAATGGGCTTGTGTGGCTAAGGTCGTAGGTTCGAGTCCCAGGCTTAGTTTTTCCTATTTTTTTTATTTTTTGAAAACTTATAAAAAGAAAAAGTGAAGATAAGCTAAAAACTAACCATTTTAATAAAAGCTCTTATATCTACTTTTTTCTAAATGAGCTAGAAATAAGCTAATATCCTAACAGATTACACTACTTGCATATTTTTGGCTTTTTTCTAAAAAGGTTTTTTAAGCTAATTAAGCTAAAAACATGTATAAGCTAAAAACAGACAAAGATAAGCTATAAACTACTTATAACTAATCCTAATAAGCAAATTTAAACTAAAATTAAGCAAAAACAAGAAGTTATAAGCTAAATTTAAGAAATAAGCACTTAAGGCTAAACTATGAATCAAACAGTCCCTTAAGGCATTTTTGAGAGTCAGAAATAAGCTAGCAAATAAGCACCCTATGAAGTGAAACTTGGTTTTCCTAAAAACTTGGCTTAAATTCTACTAGAAAATGCTTTTCAAAAGAGCTTAAAGCAACAAGAGCTTATTAAAAAGAGCTTGTGAAATAGGCTGTTACAGGAAGTAGGCTTTTGAAAGCTTAAAAACTGAATTTTACTAAAATAAGCACACAACCCTTAAATAAGCACTAATTTTAAAACCAAAAGCTAATTTAGAAAACTTATGATGACTAGAAGCTAATTTTGATAAGCTACTTAAACTGAAAACACTGAAAGCTTATTGAAATTAAAGATCTAAAGGGCAAACTCAGGAACTTACTCTCAAAGCTCAAAAATCAATTAAGGCTAGAAAGGCCCAATAGCTACTTCAGAAGCTAAGCTTTTGAAAACTTATCAAACTACTTATAAGCTATGAATCTAAATCATAAAAACAGATCATATAAGCTAAAAACGAAAAATTAGAAACTAAGAACCACTTACTACTGTTTTTGGTTTTTTATAAATTTTAGTGAACTTTGAATGCTAAATTAACCTAGATTATAAGCTAGAAATTGAAAAGTAAGAATTAATCTATCTAAACCTATATGTAAACTATTAACCTACTGAATTTTACCTATCAAAACCTACTTATGCTAGCTTAATAGTGATCAAAGAAAGTATGCAGTTAGGAACTGCAGTACTTATCTGATGCACTTGACAATTGGGTAAAACTCAAATGCAATTGACCTAAATGGTCAAACCTGCATTTGACACACCCAATGAGTGTAAATGAACACTTAGAAAACAATATCCAGGCCCAAAGAAGCTTGGATAAATTTTTCTAACTAGCTTAAAAAAGAAAATCTCCCCTGGTGCAAAACTAAATAAAACCAACCTTAACTCACTAAATTATGAAATCTAATCTATGAAAACACTTTTACTACTGATTTAAAGTGATTTTAAAACTAGTTTCAACAAGAAACTTTTTTCAAACCATTTTAACTTTTGAAGGGCAAATTCAACAAATCAAAAACACTCTTTAAACTTGACAGATTTTCATTTTAAACTAACAAAATAAAAAACTAATGCTCAAAAAACTTAATTACCTAGATTACAAAGCAGCTTATGACAAACCTAATGAGCAATTCAAAATAGAACAATAAAAGCCAGATTAATAAGTTATAAGCAAAACTATTATTTTTAGGTTATTATAAGTGTTTTTAAGACAGATTATGAAACATAATACAAACCTAAATGACATGCTTGAGAAACAATTAACTATTATAATAAGCATTTATAACTAATTAAAACAGCTAATAAATGCAACTAAATAAGCAAACTAAGCATTTAATAAGCAAGGACAGTTTAAGCTAATAACTAAAATAAATAGAAAAAAGAAAAGGAAATTGAAATCTGAAACCTCAGCTAACAGAGGTAAGAGCTCATAAGAGCTTATTTCTTTTCTACAAGCTCTGGCTTATTGTTAATAAGCCAGTTTAGCGCGCAATGAACTCTCTTCCTTTTCTAGTTCATCATCGGAAAAGCCCAAATCCAATAAGCAAAGGTATTACAACTGATTTTATAATTTTAGTAGATTAAGTGACTAATTGAGCTCAATTACAAGCTTATAGACTTGTAAGAGCTTATTGAGAGCTTATCAAACAGTAGCAACAACGTTTTAGTTCTATCAAAGCTTTAAGGTAAAAGCAGATTATGTAAACTTAAATTTGATTTTATTAATACTTGAAATTTATTACAATGCTAAAAAAATAGATTACAAGAGATTTAAAAGAAAAATTATATTTTAACTAAAAACTAAGTAAACTAATTTAACTAAAAAAAATACAGAAAAAGATATCATGTGTGTGAGGAATGAGGCTTGTATTTATAGCATCCTTCTGAAGCTTCTAGGTCCTTAGGTCTCTGCACGCTCCTTCCAATCTTGTCCGTACATTCCTCTAATCATTGGATGCTTCCTTAGAGCCGTTGGATTAGATTTAGCTCACACGGATTGCCAGCGTGGCAATCCGTGATTATGACGACCCATGTCCTTCTTTTGTAGATGAAAAAAGTGCAAGTTCTCAGTCCTTGAATGAGGGGGTGCTACTTTGTCAGACCACGTGTGATTCCCTTGTGGGTTTCCACCAATGAGAGGGCTTGGTGATGTATTACTTTGCCACGTCAAAACTTAGCACTCAAATTACCCAATCACACTGTCAATTTAACTTTGCCCCTTGATTTGAGCTTGAGGTAAAACGAAAGAGACGGTGAATAGTGTAAACCACTTTTCCCGCTCCTTTTCTTTTATAAAGGGGTGTTTGATTTTTACCCGGGTTTATAACTTCGGGGTTATAAAGGTTTTGGGCCTGGGCTTGATTTGGGCTCGGGCTTGATTTGTGATGGATTTGTTATAAAAGGTTAACGAGTGTTAACTTCTATTAATAGAAAGTTAACACCGTTAGGGCTTTAAGGATTGTTTTTGTAATTTGGCTAACTTTGAGGGACTGGTTTGGTATTTTTAGGATTTTTGTCATTTAGTGTTGACCATGTTTGACTGAAGGTTGACTTGAGTTGACCATTGTTGACTTTTGATAGCATTCTCCCGGCTCTTTGTGTGCTCTTCCGTTCCCGTGTTCGTGTTTGCCCGGTTTTAACCGTTTTCTTAAGATTTTTGCAATATCCGCACCTACACAATCACAAAGACAAAACAAGCAGTATTCAAGCATTTTAAGCACAATTTTGTCTTTTTAGGGCCATTTTTGACATAAAACGGATATGTGTTTTCACACATATCATGCATCTTACTGCATACATAATGGAACCCACAGCCGAAGCATAGGTACATTTTTCATACGCTTCACCTCTTTAGGTTTTGAAAGCATCCCCACCTTGTGTTCTTGTTCAGTCCAAGTCTTTCTTTTGCATGGGGGAAATAGACCACAAGTTTGGAATTATTCATTTTATATCTCTTTAAGATCTTATCCATGTAAGCATTTTGACCAAGTCCAATCAATCGCTTTGACATATCTTTGTAGATTTTGATTCTAAGAATAAATGCTGTTTCCCCTAAATCTTTCATAGCAAAACACTTTCCAAGATAATCCTTACACTTTGTAAACTTGAAATGTGATTTCCCACGATGATTATGTCATCAACATACAGGATGAGGAATGTAACATTACTCCCACTAGCCTTTTGATATACATATGGCTCATCAAGATTTTGATCAAAACCAAACCTTTTGATTTCTTCATCAAATCTTTTATTCTAGCTTCTTGATGCTTGCTTAAGACCATAAATGAATCTTTGAATCTTGCATACTTTTCTGGGATGATTAGGATCAACAAAACCTTCAGGTTGTACCATATAAATGTCTTCATCAAGATAACCATTTAAGAAGGCAGTTTTGACATCCATTTGCCATATCTCATAATTGATTAGAACGGCCGCTATAGATAAAAAATCCAAATAGCTCTAGTGTCAACTACGTTGAGAACGTTTCTTTATTAATCAACCTCCAATAATTTTGAAGTATAACCCTTTGCCATAAGACGAGCTTTATAGGTGTGTACAATACCATCCATGATCCAGTCTTTTTTCTAAATATCCACTTACACCTATAGTCCTTACACCAGGGAGGAAGATCGACCAGGAGCCCAAACCCTATTTCCATCATGGATGTTATATTTCCGTATTCATAGCATCGATCCACTTTATTAGATTTCAGAATCAAACATCGCAGCTTTATAGCTAGGGGTTCATTACGATCCCCTAGACTATTCTCCTCAGCTTCCTACATTAGAACATAAACGATTCCCAGGAGCTCGATGTGTCCTTTCGACCCTCCTACGAACTAGAATCACTTCCTCTATGAGGTGGTGCAAATCCTTTACCTCCATAGGAATTTCGCTAGTGATTTCAGAAGATGATGTATCCATTCATCTTGAAATTTCTCAAGATCCAGTATGGGCCCTCCCACTAACTTCTGATTATGAGATTTATTCTCCAACAGAACAGTCAGCAAAATACCTCGCAACAACTATTTTGAATTCAGTGGGAAGTAAATAAATAGTTACCCATTGTTTCCTTTGGTATCCTATAAAGAATACACTTTAACGAATCTTTGTTAGAGTTTGTCATGCGTATCCACTTCACAAAGCGCCTCGCCACATCCTCAGACCTTAAAGTAGAAGATTAGAACTTTTTCCATACCAAATTCATAATGGATCTTAACAACCTTCTTGGTTGGAACCATAAGTTGAGAAGGGTTTTTGCGGACTCTAGAGCATAATCCCAAAAGGATTACGGCTAGAATCATAAGATTCAACACTTGAACGAACATGTCTAACAAAGTAATGATTTTTCTCCTTTCAGATACCCACATTAGTTGTGGCTGTGTAAGGAGGAGAAAAGATGTTTGGACAATTCCACCACAATCTTTAAAGATAATCTTTAAACCTCTATGTCATATGTATTCTCGCCACCGTCGATCCTGATCGAAAGAGCCTTTGATTGTCTTATCCCCGAGTTGATTTTTCACTTTATATTTAAACACTTAAACTTTTCAAAGACTTCAAGATAATTGTTTAAGAATAAAACATAACCATAAAACTACTATAATCATATGTGAATTTAAATGAAGTAGCTAGCCAGCTTGGACTATTACATATGTGCTAAGTGACCACACACATTAGTATGTATTATTCCAAGAAGATCAGTCGCCCTTTCTTCGTGACGATTTGGAAACGATTTCTTGTCATCTTGCCCGATAAATAAGATACGAATTGATTAAATGACACTCCATCTGTTGATTTTAAAATCCTTGTTGCAAATCTTTTCATACGTTTCTTACTTATAATTGAGTCAAGACGGCAGTGTCAAAGATAAGTAGAGTCCACAATTATGTTTGGCTCATTATAGTGCTAACAGTAATAAATAGAATTATCATTTGGTACATAGACATCATATCAATTTCATAAATACCATTACTAGGAATAACATTAAAATAAAACACATTGTTCTTAGAAACTGAAATTGAAAACTAAAATCCGTAAAACACTAGACAAATCCATTTTCTACCAAACGGTGAACTGAAAACAACACCTCTGAGTTGATAGAAGGTGCAAAATGACAATTGTCTAAACAAATCACAAGGCCATTAAGGAAAAACTAGTCATAACTTCCAATGCTGTTCTACTTGTGGGCACGAACAACCATTGCCCACGTACAAATAGAGGTTGCTCTTATTTTTGTTTTCTTTGCTTCTCTAAATCCCTGTTTTGTAATAATAAAAGTGGGTACCACAACCAGTTCAAACACACCAGGATTTTATTAGGGAAAGCAAATAATTCTATTATGAAGATATACCTGAAGAACTGCAGAGCCAACTTGCTTCATTTTTTTCCTTCAACTAAACTTATCAAGATAGACAGGACAATTGTCTCTTCCCAAGACCCCACCTCCTTGAGTGTGGCAGGTGTCATCTTTAGCTTGGTGCTCTTAGCAGAAGGTCTTCTGGGTTTTTAGGCTTAGGGATATAAACTTGTTTATTATTCCTTCTCCCTTGCATTCAGGCTTTAAACCCTTGCCTTTAGCTTTAAGCGATTTCTTATTAGCCTTACTGGATTTTTACCACCTTTAATCATTCATTACTTGTTGGTGTCTCTAGCCTTTTAGGTAAAAACCCTATTATCATATTCAATGAGCATACAATGTAGTTTACCAATCGTCTTCCCCATGTTAAATGCATATTGTAATTTCTCACAAATCCAGCAAAATCTTTAGTGAGGCCATTTAAGATAAGACCTACTATAAGATCCCGTGGTAGCATATAACCAAGACGTTCTAGTGGGTCTACATATCCTTTTATCTGTAAAACGTATGCAGCAAATAGTTTACCCTCCTCTTGTTTGCAAGCATGGAAAGTTTAGATTAGGTCAAACCTCTCCTACTTTCCAAGCTTGTTTATCAAACACTTAATTAAGTCTCTTTTAATCAATTCATAAGGTAGAGGGAGGAGTTTTCACAACTCAAACTGTCTACTGAAGCTCAGGATCATACTTACCAAGTATTTTGACGAGCAACCTCATTATATGCATCATAAACTGCATTCCATTGTGACAACACTTGTGCCTGGGAATCTGCAGCAGGAGCCACGGGTAATGGCTGTTTAATGACATACATTTTCTTTTCAACTCTCAAGACTAACTTAAGTTGACGAAACTAGTCATTGAAATTATTTTCAGAAAGTTTTTTTTTCACCCTCTTACAAACATCGACCTGAAAGCCGAATGTTTATGTTTTGAGCAGGTAATGCCATCTACAAAACATACAAAGTTCAAGAATTTTGTATTTTCGATAATACTCCTTGAAGAAAATTAACTACCCATGTTTAAATCAAATAAACAATCTAATTTCTCTAAAGACTAGGATCCTACTTGATGTACCACCACATCTTGATATGCTAAAGATGGTGTACTCAAAAGGTAATTGACAATCAATAATTGCCACCGGTGCAATTCCTAGAACTATATGGGACTTACTTTATTACAATAATATTCTAGTAAGCATGTTTTATTCCATCTATGCCTCGATCTAAGGTCTCACCTATAAACCGATTAAGTCGTCCAATTAAAAACTTGATTGGTGGTAACACTAATGTCTCAACGAAAAAAGGTATACAATCACCTTGAGATTAACGATCTACATACGTCTCACACCATAGTAAAGCATCTACATTGTTTTTTTAAATGAGATTGGATGGGCATTAAACATATTTAAAAAGGAGTATTTTAATTGTCATGACAAATTTGTACGGGAAGAACATGCATACATTACGAATCAAGATTAAATAAAAAACTTTTCTCAATTAATTATGTTTTATTATGGTATCACATAATTTCTATCATCTAATGTAAATAAATAAATTAAAATACCTTTTTAAAATTTAACTATTCAACGTGTTTCCAAATATAAAGAATTATGTTTAATCGCGGGAAAAGATTTAAAAATGGTGAAAACGTGTACAAAGAAGCAATGCCAAAACAACCTTTGTGTAAGCACAAATTTAAAAAAAAAAAACTATAATAATGTGACACTGTAATGACATGCCTGGTTTCACGGTAACTCAATCAACGCACAAAGAAAGCGGAGAAATCCAGGTCAGTGCGAAGCGTATAAAAACCTGAAATCTTTTAGGAAAATCCTCCTTAAACTTCTCTTTAATAGGTTTATTCTAGTGGATGAAGCCATAACTTCCCAATAGTCCATACGTCCAGTTTTAACCATTCAAAATAAAACTTTAATTTGGAAAACACATTATGAACTATAAATAGTCCATAATAAATCTGATTTCATAATAATTAGTCATGTTTATATTTATTTTCAAAAAACCCTTTTTATTTTCTCACAAGTTCAATACTTAAAATAAAAAACAATATAAACATAAAATTAACTCACATAACAATTATTTAAATAACAACACTTAACAATTAAGTCATGTAAACATTCATAATGATCCTAATTATCTAATAATTAAAACATGTATGTATCCATATAAGGCTCCTTCTTCCTATAAACTCCGGTCACATTCATCGATGTAATCGATTGCGTAAGCCTTCTACAAATACATACCACATAGCACATAAATTAACTTTAAGCCCCATTAAGACATTGCCAAGGTCTTCCCTAGCTTTTAAAGTCGTGGATCGAAACCACATATATTTAATGTCTATGTTTTAATTCTTGATCATCATATTTGCATAAAAATTCATTAACAATTAACAAGATTAATATCACATATCACTCCATGATAAATTGCATGTATTTATCATGGATGCCGAATTAACAATTAATTTAAACATAAAACCGATCAATTTACAATTAAACACATCAAGTTTTATTTATAAAATTGCATACAACCTAGAATTAGTCTAATTAATTTTATAACCAATAAAAATTGAATCTTGATGCATAAAACGCCCAAAGGGCTTAAAAAATCAATCAAGAACCATAATTTTGTCCAATTTTATTCTTGTAATTACAAATTCATATACGATGGCTCGTGATGCCACTGTTGAGATTTTACATCTATTTAACCAATTAAACATATCACGAGTACGCAGCGGAAAGATCAAACACGTATAGAACTTATAACTAACAAGGGATTGAAGATGTGTACCTTTTAGCAAGAAACGTTACACTAGTTTTAGCAATAAACATTACACCGTCTTCAATATACGCGTGTGTATAACAGCACGCAAAACCACCAAGGATGAAAAGAATAATCCCTCTAAGTTTACACACACAATACGTTCTTAGCAAACAACGTGTATGCTAGTACTAGTAGTGTTTAACCAAACGATCACCGTAGATTGACTATCAACTAAAATAAGTAACCCTTCGTGTTCTTGAGGGTCAAACCACAACCAAACGAAAACCCTTTTTGGGTTTGCTTTCGATCGAACAGGAGGGGAAAAGAAAAACCGAAAACCTTAAAAGGTTTCGGTTCGGTCGACTAGGAGAAAAAGTAAGAGAGATTAGGGATTTTAAGAATTAAAGTTATGAGCTATCAAGGACCCTAAGACCTCCTTATATACTCCCCTCAACTTGGCTTGCAAGCAAAGTCCCCCACCTCCTCATGAGGAGGTGGTTCGACAGTCTATAAGGAAAGAGTGGGAAAAACCAATTTTTTTCTCCGGTTTTGCATATTAGTCATTTAACTATTAACAACTAATATTTATTCTTGTTAAACTTTTAACGATCGTTTGTTAAACACTAATTAATATATTACATTAATATATTAAAACGTTATTCTATATATTAACGTGTGCGTCCCTTTAGGCTCGAATAAATTCCGGACATATATAATTTATATTTGTTTATATTCCAACACTTTATGTGTGTCCACTTACGCCGTTTCAAAGAGACTTAGCATTGTGATTTGATGGTATTCTTTTATATTCCTGGTAACATGTTACACGTACATTAAAATGAATTTGCTTTAACTCACTTAAGTGATAGCAAGCCACAAAATGTTTACTAGAGCCTTTTCTACTTCTTTTCTTTATCAACGAGAGGAAAAACAAGTTGTAAGAACATCCCTCAATGCAAGATGTATTTGAAAGTTTTAATATATTTTTCAACCTATTAATCCATTGGTAGTAACTCTTTCGACCAACTCTCAACCTATCTCCATAACTTTCAAGCTATATTAATTATTGGTTGAACAAAATCAACTAACGGCTCAAAACTGCCAAAGAAAACGGATTTTTGGTACGATTAATAAAAGCTTTTGGTACATTTGTTTAAATGTTCTAAATAATAACGTGCCAAAAATGAAATGTTTTCGGTACGGTCGTTTTATTAAGGAGGAATTGCGTATATATCTCTTCAAAGACTCGTAATTACGTATATATCCAAGTTAAACTCGTAATTGCATATATATGAGAATTAAATTTTTATTTACTTATAATTTTTATACATATAGACTTTTAAGATTCAATTAATTTACAAGACCAAATCCAACAAATCTATATTATTTTGATTACTAGTTTATATACAAATCTGCAAAACACCATCTCCAACTCAATTCACAAATTATTATTTTTCAATCTTTATTTGTGGGGTCAACATGGATGATATCTCGTTCATGTCGGAATATTGCATGTGGGTTTGGATAATCTTCAAAGAACGTCAATACCATGTTGTCATACTCAATTCACATTCAACAAACAACTCACATCATATAAGCAGTTATAACTATATATACATCCAGCGGTACACTCTTGGGAGCTGTAGGATTTTTACCACTTTCGATAAACAATTTACGAAAATAGTCTTTGGGGTTATCGGTCCACTGCAAAGTTATTCCTTAATGACTAACTTTGCAACGGAACGATAACCCAATGACTATTTCTGTAAAAAGTTTCAGAAATAATTTACGGAAATAGTCCTTGGGATTATCGGTTTCTTGCAAAGTTAGACCTTAACATCTAACTATGCAAAGTTAGTCCTTAATGACTAACTTTGCAACGGAACGATAATAGAATGATTATTTTCATAAAAAATTTCACCAACCCCGAGATAAATACTATACGGAAATAGTCTTTGGGTTATCGTTCCGTTACAAAGTTAGTCCTTAATATACGAAAATAGTCCTTGGGTTATCGTTCCGTTGCAAAGTTAGTCCTTAACGTATAACCTCGCGCTCCGCAGCGGAGCGCGGGTTAAAAACCTTGTTCACGTTAAATGCAAAGACCATGTGGGCAAATACCATGTGCGAACACCAAGCGATTAAGAACAATAACTAAAAAAACATATATTTAAATAAACTGATACATTCGACAATAAACAAATTACAATTAAAACTTAGACGAATTACGTAAGTCGTTATTAGGTTTTACAGTAGTAGTTGTAGAAAGTGATGGATGTGGAGAAGAAAAAGTTACGACTAAGTTAACTGGTATTGATGATAGATCATACCAATAAGAAAAGATTATAATGTATTTTTTCGACTTAAAAATATATAAAATAATAATTTTGATATATATGACAAATTTAACGTTTGTGAAAGATAAATACACAATTATTAGTTTAGTTTGGATATATACGTAATCATTAGTCTTTTAAAGGATATATACGCAATTTTCCCTTTTATTAACTCCCAAATGATATACATTTTTGGGGTTTCCAAACCACTACAACAACAAATAATCTATTTATTCACATTTTTAACTCATAACTTCATAAGTACATGCTTATAAATGTTAACATATTAAAGAACACGCTTCCTCGCACTGCTACAGTGCTACAGTGTTGGGCCAAAAAAAGCCCAAAAAATTTAGCCCAAAAGTTTGGCCAGGCTCAATTAGTTTTTTTTTTTAAAAAAGAAATTGTTGGCACAAAATAAGGAGGAAAAAAATGTTACAAAAGTACCGACGCATTGACATAAAA